>JANJGN010005278.1:0-24612 GCA_026770705.1 Isurus oxyrinchus
TGCGCAGGCTTCAGGGCCTAGTCCCCCCCCCAAAACACTCATTAAACCCTAAATACCCCCAAAAAACCCCCTCACAGGGGGAAGAGGGCAGGCTTCAGGACCTAGTCCACCCCCAAAACACTCATTAAACCCGAAATACACCCAATAAACCCCCTCACAGGGGGAGGGTTCCAGGCTTCAGGGCCTAGTCCACCCCTAAAACACTCATTAAACCCTTCTACCCCCAATAAGTCCCCTCACAGGGGGAGGATTCTAGCCTTCAGGGCCTAGTCCACCCCCAAAACACTCATTAAACCCTTCAAACCCCCAGTAAACCCCCTCACAGGGGGAGGGTTCTAGCCTTCAGGGCCTAGTCCACCCCCAAAACACTCATTAAACCCTTCAAACCCCCCAGTAAACCCCCTCACAGGGGGAAGGGGGCAGGCTTCAGGGCCTAGTCCACCCCTAAAACACTCAATAAACCCTAAATAAACCCTTCCACCCCCAGTGAACCCCCTCACAGGGGGAGGGTTCCAGGCTTCAGGACCTAGTCCACCCCCAAAACACTCATTAAACCCTTCAAACCCCCAAAAAAACCCCTCACAGTGGGAGGGGTTCCAGGCTTCAGTACCTAGTCCACCCCCAAAACACTCATTAAACCGGAAATACACCCAATAAACCCCCTCACAGGGGGAAGAGGGCAGGCTTCAGGGCCTAGTCCACCCCTAAAACACTCAATAAACCCTTCTACCCCCAGTAAACCCTCTCACAGGGGGATGGTTCCAGGCTTCAGGGCCTAGCCCACCCCTGAAACACTCAATAAACCCTTCCACCCCCAAAAAACGCCCTCACAGGGGGAGGGGCTAAGCTTCAGGGCCTAGTCTACCCCTAAAACACTCATTAAACCCTTCCACCTCCAATAAACCCCCTCCCAGAGGGAGGGTTCCAGGCTTCAGGACCTAGTCCACCTCCAAAACACTCAATAAACCCTAAATACCCCCAATAAACCCCCTCTC
This sequence comes from Isurus oxyrinchus, assembly GCA_026770705.1. Lineage (NCBI taxonomy): Eukaryota > Metazoa > Chordata > Chondrichthyes > Lamniformes > Lamnidae > Isurus > Isurus oxyrinchus. The sequence goes on from JANJGN010005278.1 coordinate 996, forward strand.
AGGGGGTGGGGGGCAGGCTTCAGGGCCTAGTCCCCCCCCCAAAACACTCATTAAACCCTAAATACCCCCAAAAAACCCCCTCACAGGGGGAGAGTTTCAGGCTTCAGGACCTAGTCCACCCCCAAAACACTCAATAAACCCTTCAAACCCCCAATAAACGCCCTCACAGGGGGAGGGGGGTAGGCTTCAGGGCCTCGTCCACCCCCAAAACACTCATTAAACCCTTCAAACCCCCAGTAAAACCCCCTCACAGGGGGAAGGGGGCAGGCTTCAGGGCCTTAGTCCACCCCTAAAATACTCAATAAACCCTAAATAAACCCTTCCACCCCCAGCAAACCCTCTCAAAGGGGGAGGGTTCCAGGCTTCAGGACCTAGTCCACCCCCAAAACACTCATTAAACCCTTCAAACCCCCAAAAAAAAACCCTCACAGTGGGAGGGTTCCAGGCTTCAGTACCTAGTCCACCCCCAAAACACTCATTAAACCCGAAATACACCCAATAAACCCCCTCATAGGGGGAAGAGGGCAGGCTTCAGGGCCTAGTCCACCCCTAAAACACTCAATAAAACCTTCCACCCCCAGTAAACCCTCTCACAGGGGGATGGTTCCAGGCTTCAGGGCCTAGCCCACCCCTGAAACACTCAATAAACCCTTCAAACCCCCAATAAACGCCCTCACAGGGGGAGGGGGGTAGGCTTCAGGGCCTAGTCTACCCCTAAAACACTCATTAAACCCTTCCACCCCCAATAAACCCCCTCCCAGAGGGAGGGTTCCAGCCTTCAGGTCCTAGTCCACCTCCAAAACACTCAATAAACCCTAAATACCCCCAATAAACCCCCTCTCAGGGGGTGGGGGGCAGGCTTCAGGGCCTAGTCCCCCCCCTAAAACACTCATTAAACCCTAAATACTCCCAGTGAACCCCCTCACAGGGGGAGAGTTTCAGGACCTAGGCTTCAGGACCTAGTCCACCCCCAAAACACTCATTAAACCCTTCAAACCCCCCCAGTAAACCCCCCTCACAGGGGGAAGGGGGCAGGCTTCAGGGCCTAGTCCACCCCTAAAACACTCAATAAACCCTAAATAAACCCTTCCACCCCCCAGTAAACCCTCTCACAGGGGGAGGGTTCCAGGCTTCAGGACCTAGTCCACCCCCAAAACACTCATTAAACCGGAAATACACCCAATAAACCCCCTCACAGGGGGAAGGGGGCAGGCTTCAGGGCCTAGTCCACCCCTAAAACACTCAATAAAACCTTCCACCCCCAGTAAACCCCCTCACAGGGGGATGGTTTCCAGGCTTCAGGGCCTAGCCCACCCCTGAAACACTCAATAAACCCTTCAAACCCCCAAATAAACGCCCTCACAGGGGGAGGGGGTAGGCTTCAGGGCCTAGTCTACCCCTAAAACACTCATTAAACCCTTCCACCCCCAATAAACCCCCTCACAGAGGGAGGGTTCCAGCCTTCAGGTCCTAGTCCACCTCCAAAACACTCAATAAACCCTAAATACCCCCAATAAACCCCCTCTCAGGGGGTGGGGGGCAGGCTTCAGGGCCTAGTCCCCCCCCCAAAACACTCATTAAACCCTAAATACCCCCAAAAAACCCCCTCACAGGGGGAAGAGGGCAGGCTTCAGGACCTAGTCCACCCCCAAAACACTCATTAAACCCGAAATACACCCAATAAACCCCCTCACAGGGGGAGGGTTCCAGGCTTCAGGGCCTAGTCCACCCCTAAAACACTCATTAAACCCTTCTACCCCCAATAAGTCCCCTCACAGGGGGAGGATTCTAGCCTTCAGGGCCTAGTCCACCCCCAAAACACTCATTAAACCCTTCAAACCCCCAGTAAAACCCCCTCACAGGGGGAGGGTTCTAGCCTTCAGGGCCTAGTCCACCCCCAAAACACTCATTAAACCCTTCAAACCCCCCAGTAAACCCCCTCACAGGGGGAAGGGGGCAGGCTTCAGGGCCTAGTCCACCCCTAAAACACTCAATAAACCCTAAATAAACCCTTCCACCCCCAGTGAACCCCCTCACAGGGGGAGGGTTCCAGGCTTCAGGACCTAGTCCACCCCCAAAACACTCATTAAACCCTTCAAACCCCCAAAAAACCCCTCACAGTGGGAGGGTTCCAGGCTTCAGTACCTAGTCCACCCCCAAAACACTCATTAAACCGGAAATACACCCAATAAACCCCCTCACAGGGGGAAGAGGGCAGGCCTTCAGGGCCTAGTCCACCCCTAAAACACTCAATAAACCCTTCTACCCCCAGTAAACCCTCTCACAGGGGGATGGTTCCAGGCTTCAGGGCCTAGCCCACCCCTGAAACACTCAATAAACCCTTCCACCCCCAAAAAACGCCCTCACAGGGGGAGGGGCTAAGCTTCAGGGCCTAGTCTACCCCTAAAACACTCATTAAACCCTTCCACCTCCAATAAACCCCCTCCCAGAGGGAGGGTTCCAGGCTTCAGGACCTAGTCCACCTCCAAAACACTCAATAAACCCTAAATACCCCCAATAAACCCCCTCTCAGGGGGTGGGGGGCAGGCTTCAGGGCCTAGGTCCCCCCCCCAAAACACTCATTAAACCCTAAATACCCCCAAAAAAACCCCCTCACAGGGGGAGAGTTTCAGGCTTCAGGACCTAGTCCACCCCCAAAACACTCAATAAACCCTTCAAACCCCCAATAAACGCCCTCACAGGGGGAGGGGGGTAGGCTTCAGGGCCTCGTCCACCCCCAAAACACTCATTAAACCCTTCAAACCCCCAGTAAACCCCCTCACAGGGGGAAGGGGGCAGGCTTCAGGGCCTAGTCCACCCCTAAAATACTCAATAAACCCTAAATAAACCCTTCCACCCCCAGCAAACCCTCTCAAAGGGGGAGGGTTCCAGGCTTCAGGACCTAGTCCACCCCCAAAACACTCAATAAACCCTAAATACACCCAGTAAACCCCCTCACAGGGGGAGAGTTCCAGGCTTCAGGGCCTAGTCCACCCCCAAAACACTCATTAAACCCTATAAACCCCCTCACAGGGGGAATGGGGCAGGCTTCAGGGCCTAGCCCACCCCTGAAACACTCAATAAACCCTTCAAACCCCCAATAAACGCCCTCACAGGAGGAGGGGTTAGGCTTCAGGGTCTAGCCCACCCCTGAAACACTCAATAAACCCTTCAAACCCCCAATAAACGCCCTCACAGGAGGAGGGGGTAGGCTTCAGGGCCTAGTCTACCCCTAAAACACTCATTAAACCCTTCCACCCCCAATAAACCCCCTCACAGGGGATGGGGGGCAGGCTTCAGGGCCTAGTCCACCCCCAAAACACTCAATAAACCCTAAATACCCCCAATAAACCACCTCACAGGGGGAGGGGGGCAGGCTTCAGGTCCTAGTCCACCCCTAAACCCTAAATACCCCCCCACAGGGGGAGGGTTCCAGCCTTCAGGGCCTAGTCCACCCCCAAAACACTCAATAAACCCTTTAAACCCCCTCACAGGGGGAGGATTCCAGGCTTCAGGGCCTAGTCCACCCCTAAAACACTCAATAAACCTCCACATGGGGCGGGTTCCAGGCTTCAGGGCCTAGTCCACCCCTAAAACACTAAATATACCCTAAATACCCCCAATAAAACCCCTTACAGGGGGAGGGGATGGGCTTCAGTACCTAGTCCACCCCTAAATACCCTAAATAAACACTAAATACCCCCAATAAACCCCCTCACAGGGGGACGGGGGCAGGCTTCAGGGCCTAGTCCACCTCTAAAACATTCAATATACCCTAAATACCCCCAATAAACCCCCTCACAGGGGGAGGGGCAGGCTTCAGGTCCTAGTCCATCCCCAAAACACTCAATATACCCTAAATAAACCCTTCAAACCCTCTCACTGGGGGCAGGGTGAGTGTGAGAGGCTGGCTTCAGGGCCTAGTCCACCCATAAAACACTCAATAAACTCTAAATAAAGCCTTCAAACCCCCAATAAACCCCCTCACAGGGGGAGGGAGGCAGGCTTCAGGGCCTAGTCCACCCCAAAACCCTAAATAGACCCTAAATAAACTCAATAAAACCCCTCTCAGGGGCAGGGAGGCAGGCTTCAGGGCCTAGTCCACCCCTAAAACAGTAAATATACCCTAAATAAACCCAATAAACCCCCTCTCAGAGGGAGGGAGGCAGGCTTCAGGGCCTAGTCCACCCTAAAACAGTAAATATACCCTAAATACCCCCAATAAAACCCCTCACAGGAGGGAGGAGACAGGCTTCAGGGCCTAGTCCACCCCTAAAACACTAAATATACCCTAAATACCCCCAAATATAACCCCTCACAGGAGGGAAGGGGCAGGCTTCAGGGCCTAATCCACCCCTAAAATCACTAAATAAACCCTAAATACCTAAATAAACCCCATCACAGGGGGAGGGGGCAGGCTTCAGGGCATAGTCCACCCCTAAAAGATCTAAATAAACCCTTCAACCCCCAATAAACCCCCTCACTGGGGGCAGGGGTGAGTGCGATATGCAGGTTTCAGGGCCTAGTCCACCGCTAAAAACACTCATTAGACCCTTCAAACCCCCAATAAGCCCCCTCTCAGGGAGAGGGGGACAGGCTTCAGCCCCTAGTCCACCCCCAAAAACCCTAAATAAACACTAAATACTCCTAATAAACCCCCTCACAGAGGGAGGGGGCAGGCTTCGGGGCCTAGTCCACCCCTAAAAACCCTAAATATACCCAATAAAACCCCTCACAGGGGGAGGGGGGCAGGCCTCAGGCCTAGTGCACCCCTAAAAACACTAAATAAACCCTAAATACCTAAATAAACCCCATCACAGGGCAAGGGGGCAGGCTTCAGGACCTAGTCCATCCCTAAAACACTAAATAAACCCAATAAACTCCCTCACAGGGGCAGGGTGAGTGCGAGAGGCAAGTTTCAGGGCCTAGTCCACCCTTAAAACACTCAATAAACCCTAATTATCTGAAGAAGAAACCCAAAATAAACCCCCTCACAGGGGGAGGGGGCTGGCTTCAGTGCCTAGTCCACCCCTAAAACACTTAATAAACCTTTCACCCCCCCCCCCCCCCAATAAACCCCCTCAAGGTGGGAAGGGGGGGCAGGCTTCAGGGCCTAGTTCCCGCCCCCAAAGCACTAAATAAACCCCAAAACACCCCAAATAAACCCTTCAACCTCCATAAGCCCCCTTACAGGGGGAGAGGGAGTGAAATAAACCCAAATACACTGAGAGGGAGAGAGCGAAATAAATCTGAATAAACCCGAATAAACCCCTTTCGAGAGAGAGAGGCGGAATAAATCCGAAACTCGAATAAACCCCTTTCGAGAGAGAGAGAGTGAAATAAATCTGAATAAACCCGAATAAACCCCTTTCGCGAGAGAGCGGAATAAATCTGAATAAACTCAAATAAACCCCTTTCGAGAGAGAGAGCGGAATAAATCTGAATAAACTCGAATAAACCCCTTTCGAGAGAGAGAGCGGAATAAATCTGAATAAACTCGAATAAACTCCCTTTTGAGAGAGAGTGAAATAAATCTGAATAAACCATTTACAGAGAGAGTGAAATAAGTCTGAATAAACTCAAATAAACCCCTTTCGAGAGAGAGAGTGAAATAAATCTGAATAAACTCAAATAAACCCCTTTCGAGAGAGAGAGAGTGAAATAAATCTGAATAAACTCCCTTCGAGAGAGAGTGAAATAAATCTGAATAAACTCGAATAAACCCCTTTCGAGAGAGAGCGGAATAAATCTGAATAAACTCGAATAAACCCCTTTCGAGAGAGAGAGAAAGTGAAATAAATCTGAATAAACTCGAATAAACCCCTTTCGAGAGAGAGAGAAAGTGAAATAAATCTGAATAAACCCCGAGAGATGAGAGAGAAAGTGAAATAAATCTGAATAAACCCCTTTCGAGAGAGAAAGTGAAATAAATCTGAATAAACTCGAATAAACCCCTATCGAGAGAGAGAGCGAAATAAATCTGAATAAACCCCTTTCGAGAGAGAGAGAAAGTGAAATAAATCTGAATAAACCCCTTTCGAGAGAGAGAGAAAGTGAAATAAATCTGAATAAACCCCTTTCGAGAGAGAGAGAAAGTGAAATAAATCTGAATAAACCCCTATCGAGAGAGGAGAGCGAAATAAATCTGAATAAACCCTTTACAGAGAGAGTGAAATAAATCTGAATAAACTCCCTTCGAGAGAGAGAGAGTGAAATAAATCTGAATAAACTCGAATAAACCCCTTTCGAGAGAGAGAGAGAGCGAAATAAATCTGAATAAACCCTTTACAGAGAGAGTGAAATAAATCTGAATAAACTCCCTTCGAGAGAGAGTGAAATAAATCTGAATAAACTCGAAATAAACCACTTTCGAGAGAGAGAGAGAGCGAAATAAATCTGAATAAACCCTTTACAGAGAGAGTGAAATAAATCTGAATAAACTCCCTTCGAGAGAGAGTGAAATAAATCTGAATAAACTCGAATAAACCCCTTTCGAGAGAGAGAGAAAGTGAAATAAATCTGAATAAACTCGAATAAACCCCTTTCGAGAGAGAGTGGAATAAATCTGAATAAACTCGAATAAACCCCTTTCGAGAGAGAGCGGAATAAATCTGAATAAACTCGAATAAACCCCTTTCGAGAGAGAGAGAAAGTGAAATAAATCTGAATAAACTCGAATAAACCCCTTTCGAGAGAGAGAGCGAAATAAATCTGAATAAACCCTTTACAGAGAGAGTGAACTAAATTGAATAAACTCCCTTCGAGAGAGAGTGAAATAAATCTGAATAAACTCGAATAAACCCCTTTCGAGAGAGAGCGGAATAAATCTGAATAATCTCGAATAAACCCCTTTCGAGAGAGAGAGCGAAATAAATCTGAATAAACTCGAATAAACCCCTTTCGCGAGAGAGCGGAATAAATCTGAATAAACCCTTTACAGAGAGAGTGAAATAAATCTGAATAAACCCTTTACAGAGAGAGTGAAATAAATCTGAATAAACTCCCTTCGAGAGAGAGTGAAATAAATCTGAATAAACTCGAATAAACCCCTTTCGAGAGAGAGCGGAATAAATCTGAATAAACTCGAATAAACCCCTTTCGAGAGAGAGAGAAAGTGAAATAAATCTGAATAAACCCTTTACAGAGAGAGTGAAATAAATCTGAATAAACTCCCTTCGAGAGAGAGTGAAATAAATCTGAATAAACTCGAATAAACCCCTTTCGAGAGAGAGAGAGCGGAATAAATCTGAATAAACTCGAATAAACCCCTTTCGAGAGAGAGAGAAAGTGAAATAAATCTGAATAAACTCGAATAAACCCCTTTCGAGAGAGAGAGCGAAATAAATCTGATTAAACCCTTTACAGAGAGAGTGAACTAAATTGAATAAACTCCCTTCGAGAGAGAGTGAAATAAATCTGAATAAACTCGAATAAACCCCTTTCGAGAGAGAGCGGAATAAATCTGAATAAACTCAAATAAACCCCTTTCGAGAGAGAGAGCGGAATAAATCTGAATAAACTCGAATAAACCCCTTTCGAGAGAGAGAGAGAGCGAAATAAATCTGAATAAACCCTTTACAGAGAGAGTGAAATAAATCTGAATAAACTCCCTTCGAGAGAGAGTGAAATAAATCTGAATAAAACTCGAATAAACCCCTTTCGAGAGAGAGAGAGCGAAATAAATCTGAATAAACCCTTTACAGAGAGAGTGAAATAAATCTGAATAAACTCCCTTCGAGAGAGAGTGAAATAAATCTGAATAAACTCGAATAAACCCCTTTCGAGAGAGAGAGAGAGCGAAATAAATCTGAATAAACCCTTTACAGAGAGAGTGAAATAAATCTGAATAAACTCGAATAAACCCCTTTAAAGAGAGAGAGAGAGTGAAATAAATCTGAATAAACTCCCTTCGAGAGAGAAAGTGAAATAATCTGAATAAATCTGAATAAACCCCTTTCGAGAGAGAGAGTGAAATAAATCTGAATAAACCCTTAACAGAGAGAGAAATACACCTCAGTAAACTCGAATGAGCCCCTCAAAGTCGAGGCATAAACTCCTTAGAGAGGGAGAGTGTGGAATAAACCCCTTAAGAGGGGCGAGTGAGTGAAATAAAACTGGATATTTGCGTCAGAGCCTAACTACCCCGCCTTCCCAGGGTAGGGGGGGTGGAACGAGCTCTGAAGGACCTCGAATAAAACACCTGCCAGGGAAGCTTTTAATGGTTTTAAAATGGCCTGAAAAGATCGGGGTGGGGGGGGGGGGAAGAGTGGTGGTGGTGGGGGGGGGGGGGGTGGGGGGGAAGAGTGGTGGGGGGGTTGGGGGGGTGGGGTGTATGTTTAAAATGCTTAAAATCGGGCCAGAGGGCTTTTTCATCGCGGGCTTAGTTTGACTATAATTGATCGTGGCGTAAAGTGGGAGATCTCCCGTGAGAGATCTCCTCCTTCACTGAGAAGGAGGAGTTAGCCTGTCAGCCAGAGGAGGAGGAAGAGGAGGTCTCTGGCGTTCCCAACCAGAGGGACCGTCCCGGGTCTGGCGTTCCCAACCAGAGGGGACCGTCCCGGGCCCAGTCTACAGCTGGACAGGCTCCGTCTGTCATTTGTCCGACCCCCCCCACCCCATCATTTTTTTAAAATATTTTATGGTGATGGCTTACCGGAGTCCCCTGGGACTGGCGGGGGGTGGGGTGGGGAGGAGGGAGCTGTCCGCTGGCCTCCCTTCGTCCACCATGGGAGTGAGCGCTGCTTCCCCCCCCCCCCCCCACCTCCCAGGCTGGCGCTGTCTCTCCCCAGGGCTGGCTCAGATGTTTGGAAAATAACCGAGGCCCGTTCGTCTAAACTCCGCGGGATATTGTCCCGAAGGGGATCTCTCCCCTGGGCGGCATCAGGCTTGTGAGCGCGCACGTGGTGTTCTCACTGGACTCGTCATCCAGATACCCGCCCCCCCCCTCCACCAGGGTAATGCTCAGGGGACCCAGGGTTCAAATCCCTCCCCTCCCCCACGGCAGACGGTGGAATTTGAATTCAATAACAGCCTAATGATGACCTTGGAACAAGGTGATACAAAGAGAGGTGGAGGGACAGGTAGTATTGAGGAGGCGGGGGAGGCTGCAGAAGGATTTGGACAGGTTAGGAGAATGGGCAAAGAAGTGGCAGATGGAATACAACGTGGCAAGTGTGAGGTCCATGCACTTTGGTAAGAAGAATAAAGGCATAGACTATTTTCTAAATGGGGGAGAGAATTCAGAAATCTGGAGCGCAAAGGGACTTGGGAGTCCTAGTCCAGATTCTCTTAAGGTTAACTTGCAGGTTGAGTCGGTAGTTAGGAAGGCAAATGCAATGTTGGTATTTATTTCGAGAGGACTAGAATATAAAAGCAGGGATGTGCTGCTGAGGCTTTATAAGGCTCTGGTCAGACCACATTTAGAATATTGTGAGCAATTTGGGCCCCATATCTCAGGAAGGATGTTCTGGCCCTGGAGAGGGTCCAGAGGAGGTTCACGAGAACGATCCCAGGAATAAAAGGCTTAACATATGAGGAACGTTTGAGGACTCTGGGTCTATACTCGATGGAGTTTAGAAGGATGAGGATGGGGGGGATCTGATTGAAACTTACAGAATACTGAAAGGCCTGGATAGAGTGGACGTGGGGAAGATGTTTCCATTAGTAGGAGAGACTAGGACCCGAGGGCACAGCCTCAGAGTAAAGGGAAGACCTTTTAGAACAGAGATGAGGAGAAACTTCTTTAGCCAGAGAGTGGTGAATCTATGGAATTCATTGCCACAGAAGGCTGTGGAGGCCAGGTCACTGAGTGTATTTAAGAGCGAGATAGATAGGTTCCTGATTGGTAAGGGGGGGGTCAAAGGTTACGGGGAGAAGGCGGGAGAAGGGTTGAGAAACTTATCAGCCATGATTGAATGGCGGAGCAGACTCAATGGGCTGAATGGCCTAATTTCTGCTCCTATATCTTAAGCCATTGCCGATTGTGGTAAACACCCACCTGATTCGCTGATGCCTCTCTAGGGTAGCGAAGGAAATCTGCCACCCTTACCTGGCCTGGCCTACATGTGACTCTTGAGACACATCAATGTGGTTGACTCTTAAATGCCCGGAACCTGCATCACAGGGACTGCAGCGGTTCAGGAAGGCAGCTCACCACCACCTTCTCAAGGGCAAAGAGGGGGTGAGCAACAAATTCTGGGCCCGGCCAGTGGCGCCCACATCCCGTGAATGAATAAGAAATAACATTTGTTGCGCTTTCCCCAAAGGCAAGGATATTCCCCCCGGGTACTCCCTGGTACTCTCCCCAGAGCACGTGTGCAAGACTTACCGACTATTATACTTCTTGCAATAGAGGCACTTGCCCCATGTACAGACACACCCAGGTCTCTCTCGACTGCGCTCTCACTCTCTCTCTCTCTCTCAGGCCTGCACTCTCGCGCCTGTCTCTCAGGCCTGCACTCTCGCGCTGTCTCCTCAGGCCCTGCACTCTCGCGCTGTCTCTCAGGCCTGCACTCTCGCGCTGTCTCTCAGGCCTGCACTCTCGCGCTGTCTCTCAGGCCTGCACTCTCGCGCTGTCTCTCAGGCCTGCACTCTCGCGCTGTCTCTCAGGCCTGCACTCTCGCGCTGTCTCTCAGGCCTGCACTCCTCGCGCTGTCTCTCAGGCCTGCACTCTCGCGCCTGTCTCTCAGGCCTGCACTCTCGCGCTGTCTCTCAGGCCTGCACTCTCGCGCTGTCTCTCAGGCCTGCCACTCAGCGCTGTCTCTCAGGCCTGCACTCTCGCGCTGTCTCTCAGGCCTGCACTCTCGCGCTGTCCTCTCAGGCCTGCACTCTCGCGCTGTCTCTCAGGCCTGCACTCTAGCGCTGTCTCTCTCAGGCCTGCACGTCTCGCGCTGGTCTCTCTCAGGCCTGCACTCTCGCGCTGTCTCTCTCAGGCCTGCACTCTCGCGCTGTCTCTCTCAGGCCTGCACTCTCGCGCTGTCTCTCTCAGGCCTGCACTCTCGCGCTGTCTCTCTCAGGCCTGCACTCTCGCGCTGTCTCTCTCAGGCCTGCACTCTCGCGCTGTCTCTCTCAGGCCTGCACTCTCGCGCTCTCTCTCTCAGGCCTGCACTCTCGCGCTCTCTCTCTCAGGCCTGCACTCTCGCGCTCTCTCTCTCAGGCCTGCACTCTCGCGCTCTCTCTCTCAGGCCTGCACTCTCGCGCTCTCTCTCTCAGGCCTGCACTCTCGCGCTCTCTCTCTCAGGCCTGCACTCTCGCGCTCTCTCTCTCAGGCCTGCACTCTCGCGCTCTCTCTCTCAGGCCTGCACTCTCGCGCTCTCTCTCTCAGGCCTGCACTCTCGCGCTCTCTCTCTCAGGCCTGCACTCTCGCGCTCTCTCTCTCAGGCCTGCACTCTCGCGCTCTCTCTCTCAGGCCTGCACTCTCGCGCTCTCTCTCTCAGGCCTGCACTCTCGCGCTCTCTCTCTCAGGCCTGCACTCTCGCGCTCTCTCTCTCAGGCCTGCACTCTCGCGCGCTCTCTCTCAGGCCTGCACTCTCGCGCGCTCTCTCGCGCTCTCTCTCTCAGGCATGCACTCTCGCGCTCTCTCTCTCAGGCCTGCACTCTCGCGCTCTCTCTCAGGCCTGCACTCTCGTGCTCTCTCTCTCTCTCTCTCTCTCAGGCATGCACTCTCGCACTGTCTCTCTCTCTCTCTCTCTCTCTCAAGCATGCACTCTCGTGCGCTCTCTCTCTCAGATGTGCACTCTTGCTCGCTCTCTCAAGCGTGCGCTCTCGCTCTCTCTTGGGCGCTCGCTCGCTCTCTCGGGCCGCGCTCTCGGGCGCGCGCTCTCGCTCGCTCTCTCGGGCGCGCGCTCTCGCTCGCTCTCTCGGGCGCGCGCTCTCGCTCGCTCTCTCGGGCGCGCGCTCTCGCTCGCTCTCTCGGGCGCGCGCTCTCGCTCGCTCTCTCGGGCGCGCGCTCTCGCTCGCTCTCTCGGGCGCGCGCTCTCTCATGCGTGCCCTCTCGGGCGCTCTCTCTCTCTCTCAGGCGTGCCCTCTCGGGCGCTCTCTCTCTCTCTCAGGCGTGCCCTCTCGGGCGCTCTCTCTCTCTCAGGCGTGCCCTCTCGGGCGCTCTCTCTCTCACAGGCGTGCACTCTCGCGTGCTCTCTCTCTCTCAAGCGTGCGTGCTTGCTTTCTCGGGCGCGTGCTCGCTCGCTATTTCGGGCGCTCTCAGGCTTGCACTCTCGCGCGCTCTCTCAAGCGTGCGAGCTCGCTCTCTCGGGCGCGCGCTCTCGCTCGCTCTCTCGGGCGCGCGCTCTCGCTCGCTCTCTTGGGCGCGCGCTCTCGCTTGCTCTCTCGGGCGCGTGCTCTCGCTCGCTCTCTCGGGCACTCGCTCTCTTGGGCGCGCGCTCTCGCTCGCTCTCTCGGGCGCGCGCTCTCGCTCGCTCTCGGGCGCCGCGCTCTCGCTCGCTCTCTCGGGCGCGCTCTCTTGGGCGCGCGCTCTCGCTCGCTCTCTCGGGCGCGCGCTCTCGCTCGCTCTCTCGGGCGCGCGCTCTCGCTCGCTCTCTCGGGCGCGCGCTCTCGCTCGCTCTCTCGGGCGCGCGCTCTCTCGCTCGCTCTCTCGGGCGCGCGCTCTCTCAGGCGTGCCCTCTCGGGCGCTCTCTCTCTCTCAGGCGTGCCCTCTCGGGCGCTCTCTCTCTCTCAGGCGTGCCCTCTCGGGCGCTCTCTCTCTCTCAGGCGTGCCCTCTCGGGCGCTCTCTCTCTCTCTCAGGCGTGCCCTCTCGGGCGCTCTCTCTCTCTCAGGCGTGCCCTCTCGGGCGCTCTCTCTCTCTCAGGCGTGCCCTCTCGGCGCTCTCTCTCTCTCAGGCGTGCCCTCTCGGGCGCTCTCTCTCTCTCAGGCGTGCCCTCTCGGGCGCTCTCTCTCTCTCAGGCGTGCCCTCTCGGGCGCGCTCTCTCTCTCAGGCGTGCCCTCTCGGGCGCTCTCTCTCTCTCAGGCGTGCCCTCTCGGGCGCTCTCTCTCTCTCAGGCTTGCCCTCTCGGGCGCTCTCTCTCTCTCAGGCGTGCCCTCTCGGGCGCTCTCTCTCTCTCAGGCGTGCCCTCTCGGGCGCTCTCTCTCTCTCAGGCGTGCCCTCTCGGGCGCTCTCTCTCTCACAGGCGTGCCCTCTCGGGCGCTCTCTCTCTCTCAGGCGTGCCCTCTCGGGCGCTCTCTCTCTCTCAGGCGTGCCCTCTCGGGCGCTCTCTCTCTCTCAGGCGTGCCCTCTCGGGCGCTCTCTCTCTCTCAGGCGTGCCCTCTCGGGCGCTCTCTCTCTCACAGGCGTGCACTCTCGCGTGCTCTCTCTCTCTCAAGCGTGCGTGCTTGCTTTCTCGGGCGCGTGCTCGCTCGCTATTTCGGGCGCTCTCTCAGGCTTGCACTCTCGCGCGCTCTCTCAGCGTGCGAGCTCGCTCTCTGGGGCGCGCCGCTCTCGCTCGCGCTCGCTCTCGGGCTCTCGCTCGCATGCACGCGCGCTCTCACTCTCTCTCCCTGTCGGGCGCTCACACTTGTGATCAAAGCACTGCAGCAACTCACCAAGGCTCCTTCGACAGCACCTTCCAAACCCACGACCACTACCATCTAGAAGGACAAGGGCAGCAGACACATGGGAACACCACCACCTGGAAGTTCCCCTCCAAGTCACTCACTGTCCTGACTTGGAAATATATCAGCCGTTCCTTCACTGTCACTGGGTCAAAATCCTGGAACTCCCTCCCTAACAGCGCCATGGGTGTACCTACACCACAGGGACAAAATCCTGGAACTCCCTCCCTAACAGCGCTATGGGTGTACCTACACCACAGGGACAAAATCCTGGAACTCCCTCCCTAACAGCGCCGTGGGTGTACCTATACCACACAGACAAAATCCTGGAACTCCCTACCTAACAGCACCGTGGGTGTACCTACACCACACGGACAAAATCCTGGACCTCCCTCCCTAACAGCGCCGTGGGTGTACCTACATCACACGGACAAAATCCTGGAACTCCCTCCCTAACAGCGCTGTGAGTGTACCTACACCACACGGACAAAATCCTGGAACTCCCTCCCTAACAGCGCCGTGGGTGTACCTACACCACACGGACAAAATCCTGGAACTCCCTCCCTAACAGCGCCCTGGGTGTATCTACACCACACGGACAAAATCCTGGAACTCCCTCCCTAACAGCGCCGTGGGTGTACCCACACCACACGGACAAAATCCTGGAACTCCCTCCTTAACAGCACTGTGGGTGTACCTACACCACAGGGACAAAATCCTGGAACTCCCCCCCCCCTAACAGCACTGTGTGTGTACCTACACCACACAGACAAAATCCTGGAACTCCCTCCCGAACAGCACTGTGGGTGTACCTACCCCACACGGGACAAAATCCTGGAACTCCCTCCCTAACAGCGCTGTGGGTGTACCTACCCCACACGGGACAAAATCCTGGAACTTCCTCCCTAACAGCACCGCAGGGGCTGTAGCGGTTCAAGAAGGCGGCTCAGCACCACCTTCTCAAAGGGCAATTTGGGATGGGCAATAAATGCTGTGCCCAGCCAGCGACGTTCACATACTATGAATGAATTAAAAAAAAACTTCACACTTGCCTCTACGCCATCTGCCATCTTGTTGCCCACTCACCTAGACTGTCTATATCTCTTTGTGTCCTCCTCACAGCTTACCTTCCCGCATAGCTTGGCAAACTTTGATATATTACTATCTGTTTTTTCACCTAAGTCATTCGCGTAGATTGTAAATGACTGATGCCTCAGCATTGACCCTTGTGGCACTCCCACAGGTTTGCTAGACTAATACTAATACCAGGAATGCGCGGCGTGTTTTATGAGGGAAGGTGGGACCGGTTAGGCTCGTATCCGCTGGAGTTTAGAAGAGTGACAGGCGACTGAATTGAAACCTTTAAGATCCTGAGGGGTCTTGGATAGGGGAGATGTGGAGAGGAGGTTTCCTCTTGTGGGAGAATCTAGAACGAGGTTGAGGGGGGGGGTGTTCACTGTTTAAAAATAAGGGGTCGCCCATTTAAGACAGATGAGGGGAAATTTTGTCTCTCAGAGGGTAGTGAGCCTTTGGAACTCTCGTGCTTGACAAATCTGGAATTTTTCGAGGATGTAACTAGTAGAGTTGATGAGGGGGAGCCAGTGGATGTGGTTTATTTGGACTTTCAGAAGGTTTCCGACAAATTCCCACATAAGAGATTGGCGTGTAAAATTAAAGCGCATGAGATTGGGGGTAGTGTACTGAGATGGATAGAAAACTGGTTGGCAGACAGGTAACAAAGAGTAGGAATAAACGGGTCTTTTTCCGAATGGCAGGCAGTGACTAGTGGGGTACCGCAGGGATCGGTGCTGGGACCCCAGTTATTCACAATATATAATCATGATTTAGATGAGGGAACTAAATGTAATATCTCCAAATTTGCAGATGACACAAAGCTGGGTGGGAGAGTGAGCTGTGAGGAGGATGCAGAGATGCTTCAGTGTGATTTGGACAAGCTGAGTGAGTGGGCAAATTCATGGCAGATGCAGTATAATGTGGATAAATGTGAGGTTATCCATTCTGGTAGCAAAAACAGGAAGGCAGATTATTATCTGAATGGCTATAAATTGAGAGAGGGGAATGTGCAGGGAGACCTGGGTGTCCTTGTACACCAGTCGCTGAAGGTAAGCATGCAGGTGCAGCAGGCGGTAAAGAAGGCAAATGGTATGTTGGCCTTCATAGTGAGAGGATTCAAGTACAGGAACAGGAATGTCTTGCTGCAATTGTACAGGGCCTGGGTGAGACCACACCTGGAATATTGTGTGCAGCTTTGGTCTCCTTATCTGAGGAAGGATGTACTTGCTATAGAGGGAGAGCAGCGAAGGTTTACCAGACTGATTCCTTATCTGAGGAAGGATGTACTTGCTATAGAGGGAGAGCAGCGAAGGTTTACCAGACTGATTCCTTATCTGAGGAAGGATGCACTTGCTATAGAGGGAGAGCAGCGAAGGTTTACCAGACTGATTCCTTATCTGAGGAAGGATGCACTTGCTATAGAGGGAGAGCAGCGAAGGTTTACCAGACTGATTCCTTATCTGAGGATGTACTTGCTATAGAGGGAGTGTAGTGAAGGTTTACCAGACTGATTCCTTATCTGAGGAAGGATGTACTTGCTATAGAGGGAGAGCAGCAAAGGTTTACCAGACTGATTCCACACCCCCCCACCCCCCCAAGAAGCTGTGCCGACTTCAGCTGCAGCCGGGGACCTGAGCGATTTCCTCCTTTCTCTGCTGCTCACTCTCTCTCTCTCTCTCTCTCTCTCTCTCTCTCTCTCCACCCACCACCCCCCGATCTGCAGAACGCGACAAGGAGAACCGTCACAAGAAGAAAAGCCGCAGCCGCTCCCGCAGCCGGGACCGCAAGAGGCGGAGTCGGAGCCGGGAACGGGCGAACCGGGAACGTCGGAGCGTTTCCAGGGAACGACGGCGACGCAGGTAATTCACCCCCCCCCACCTTCGGCTTTACCGCGGCCGGGAGAGGCAGTGAGACTGGGCGAGTCGCGGCGTGAGGGAGCTGATTTAACGTCCGAGATACAGTCAGTAACACAGGGCGCTGGGGGAGAGGGGTTACTGAGTGACACTGAGGGAGCTGGATTAACGTTAGACACAGTCAGTAACACAGGGTGCTGGGGGGAGAGGGGTTACTGAGTGACAGTGTGAGGGAGCTGGATTAACATCAGTAGAGATACAGTCAGTAACAGGGAGCTGGGGGGAGAGAGGTTACTGAGTGACAGTGTGAGGGAGCTGGATTAACATCAGATACAGTCAGTAACACAGGGCGCTGGGGGAGAGGGGTTACTGAGTGACAGTGTGAGGGAGCTGGATTAACATCAGATACAGTCAATAACACAGGGCGCTGGGGGGAGAGGGGGTTACTGAGTGACTGTGTGAGGGAGCTGGATTAACATCAGTTGAGATACAGTCAGTAACACAGGGCGCTGGGGGGAGAGGGGTTACTGAGTGACAGTGTGAGGGAGCTGGATTAACATCAGTAGAGATACAGTCAGTAACACGGCGCTGGGGGAGAGGGGTTACTGAGTGACAGTGTGAGGGAGCTGGATTAACATAAGTAAAGATGCAGTCAGTAACACAGGGCGCTGGGGGGAGAGGGGTTACTGAGTGACACTGAGGGAGCTGGATTAACGTCAGACACAGTCAGTAACACAGGGCGCTGGGGGCAGAGGGGTTACTGAGTGACAGTGTGAGGGAGCTGGATTAACATCAGTAGAGATACACTCAATAACACAGGGAGCTGGGGGGAGAGGGGTTACTGAGTGACAGTGTGAGGGAGCTGGATTAACATCAGTAGAGATACAGTCAGTAACACAGGGAGCTGGGGGAGAGGGGTTACTGAGTGACAGTGTGAGGGAGCTGGATTAACATCAGTAGAGATACAGTCAGTAAGACAGGGAGCTGGGGGAGAGGGGTTACTGAGTGACAGTGTGAGGGAGCTGGATTAACATCAGTAGAGATGCAGTCAGTAACACAGGGCGCTGGGGGGAGAGGGGTTACTGTGTGACAGTGTGAGGGAGCTGGATTACCATCAGTAGAGATAGAGTCAGTAACACAGGCTGTTGGGGCGAGAGGGGTTACTGAATGACTGTGGAGGAGTTGGATTAACATCAATAGAAATACAGTCAGTAACACAGGGTGCTGGGGGAGAGGGGTTACTGAGTGACAGTGTGAGGGAGCTGGATTAACGTCAGATACAGTCAATAACACAGGGCGCTGGGGGGAGAGGGATTACTGATTGACAGTGTGAGGGAGCTGGATTAACATCAGATACAGTCAATAACACAGGGCGCTGGGGGGAGAGGGGTTACTGAGTGACAATGTGAGGAAGCTGGATTAACATCAGTAGAGATACAGTCAGTAACACAGGGAGCTGGGGGGGAGAGGGGTTACTGAGTGACAGTGTGATGGAGCTGGATTAACATCAGTAGAGATACAGTCAGTAACACAGGGGAGCTGGGGGAGAGGGGTTACTGAGTGACAGTGTGAGGGAGCTGGATTAACATCAGTAGAGATACAGTCAGTAACACAGGGCGCTGGGGGGAGAGGGGTTACTGAGTGACAGTGTGAGGGAGCTGGATTAACATCAGTAGAGATACAGTCAGTAACACAGGGCACTGGGGGAGAGGGGTTACTGAGTGACAGTGTGAGGGAGCTGGATTAACATCAGTAGAGATACAGTCAGTAACACAGGGCGCTGGGGGAGAGGGGTTACTGAGTGACAGTGTGAGGGAGCTGGATTAACATCAGTAGAGATACAGTCAGTAACACAGGGTGCTGGGGGGAGAGGGGTTACTGAGTGACAGTGTGTGGGAGCTGGATTAACATCAGTAGAGATACAGGCAGTAACACAGGGCGCTGGGGGGAGAGGGGTTACTGAGTGACAGTGTGAGGGAGCTGGATTAACACCGGTAGAACTGCCTTCCGCCTCTCACCCTCTCTCTCTTCCTCCTCCAGCCGCTCTCCCAGACGGATTCAGAAGAAAAAGCCATACAAATACTGGGATGTCCCACCTCCCGGCTTCGAGCACATCACCCCCATGCAGTATAAAGCGATGCAAGGTGAGATGCATCGAGCCCCTCGCTTGGCAGCCAACCCCGACCCCTCTCGTCCTTCCGCTTGCCAGCCTGGTGGCCTCTCACTCGCTCCCCACAGCCCCCCAGAGCCCTTAACACAGGAACAGGAGGAGGCCCCATTCAGCTCCTTCTCAAGCCTGTTACACAGGAAAAGGAGGAGGCCCCATTCAGCTCCTTCTCGAGCCAGTTACACAGGAACAGGAGGAGGCCCATCCAGCCCCCTCCTCAAGCCTGTTACACAGGAAAAGGAGGAGGTCCATTCAGCCCCTCGAGCCAGTTACACAGGAACAGGAGGAGGCCCACTCAGCCCCTTGAGCCTGTTACACAGGAACAGGAGGAGGCCCATTCAGCCCCTTCTCGAGCCTGTTACACAGGAACAGGAGGAGGCCCATTCAGCCCCTTCTCGAGCCTGTTACACAGGAACAGGAGGAGGTCCATTCAGCCCCTTCTCGAGCCTGTTACACAGGAACAGGAGGAGGCCCATTCAGCCCCTTCTCGAGCCTGTTACACAGGAACAGGAGGAGGCCCATTCAGCCCCTTCTCGAGCCTGTTACACAGGAACAGGAGGAGGCCCATTCAGCCCCTTCTCGAACCTGTTACACAGGAACAGGAGGATCCCATTCAGCCCCTTCTCGAACCTGTTACACAGGAACAGGAGGAGGCCCATTCAGCCCCTCGAGCCTGTTACACAGGAACAGGAGGAGGCCCATTCAGCCCCTTCTCGAGCCTGTTACACAGAACAGGAGGAGGGACATTCAGCCCCTTCTCAATCCTGTTACACAGGAACAGAAGGAGGCCCATTCAGCCCCTTCTTGAGCCTGTTATACAGGAACAGGAGGATCCCATTCAGCCACTTCTCGAGCCTGTTACACAGGAACAGGAGGAGGCCCATTCAGCCCCTTCTCGAGCCTGTTACACAGGAACAGGAGGAGGCCCATTCAGCCCTTCTCGAGCCTGTTACACAGGAACAGGAGGAGGCCCATTCAGCCCCTTCTCGAGCCTGTTACACAGGACAGGAGGAGGCCCATTCAGCCCCTTCTCGAGCCTGTTACACAGGAACAGGAGGATCCCATTCAGCCCCTTCTCGAAGCTGTTACACAGGAACAGGAGGAGGCCCATTCAGCCCCTTCTCGAGCCTGTTACACAGGAACAGGAGGAGGCCCATTCAGCCCCTCGAGCCTGTTACACAGGAACAGGAGGATCCCATTCAGCCCCTTCTCGAGCCTGTTACACAGGAACAGGAGGAGGCCCATTCAGCCCCTTCTCGAGCGTGTTACACAGGAACAGGAGGAGGGCCATTCAGCCCCTTCTCGAGCCTGTTACACAGGAACAGGAGGAGCCCATTCAGCCCCTTCTCGAGCCTGTTAAGACGGTTGAGATTCTTTTCCACGTGTCTAATCTTTTTTTATTTGTTTCTCCTTCTCTTGTCTCCTTCGGTTTTCCTTTTTCTAAAGCGGCAGGTCAAATTCCAGCCACTGCACTACTGCCCACAGTGACCCTGATGGCCTGGCAGTCACCCCAACACAGGTCCCAGTGGTTGGCAGTCAGATGACCAGACAAGCACGGAGACTGTATGTCGGAAACATTCCCTTCGGTGTGACTGAGGTAATGGCTATCAAATAGAACACTGTTCTCCGTCAAACACTCCCAGGACAGGTACAGCACGGGGTTAGATACAGAGTAAAGCTCCCTGTACACTGTTCTCCGTCAAACACTCCCAGGACAGGTACAGCACGGGGTTAGATACAGAGTAAAGCTCCCTCTACACTGTCCCCATCAAACACTCCCAGGACAGGTACAGCACGGGGTTAGATACAGAGTAAAGCTCCCTCTACACTGTCCCCCTCAAACACTCCCAGGACAGGTACAGCACGGGGTTAGATACAGAGTAAAGCTCCCTCTACACTGTCCCCCTCAAACACTCCCAGGACAGGTACATCATGGGGTTAGGTACAGAGTAAAGCTCCCTCTACACTGTCCCCATCAAACACTCCCAAGACAGGTACAGCACGGGGTTAGATACAGAGTAAATCTCCCTCTACACTGTCCCCATCAAACAATCCCAGGACAGGTACAGCACGGGGTTAGATACAGAGTAAAGCTCCCTCTACACTGTTTCCAACAGTCATATCAGAATGAGTGGATCAAGTCATTATTCTCTGGAGTTAGTCTGTAACTGGGCGGGGGTAGGTGAGGGGGGGTTGGGAGTGATGGGTGGTCAGAGTCTTGGGGGACAAGGGATCGGCCATTTTGGACCGAGCCAAGGGGAGGGAGGAGGGGGGCCGGTGAATTCCTGGGAACCTCCTCCACCCCAGAGGTCTGCAGACCCTCAGCCGGCGAGTCCGCCAGAGACGGAAGCGAGGGTAGGGGCTCGGCCGCTGAGGGATTCGAGGGGCGCGGGTCCGCCGGTGCGGACGGTCAGGCGATGGCGTTGGACGGTCGGGGGGGTGGTGGGAGAGGGGGTGCGGGTGGTTGATGGGGGGAATCGGGAGCAACCACGAGAGGGGCTGAATGGCCTCCTCCTCTGGATGGTGACCCTGCAGGGTGACCCTCCCGGTTGCGTGTTTGCCGCTCGGAGCTGTTGACCCAGGAAAGCCTCACGCTCTCTCCCCTCCCCCACCTCTCTGTGTGCGTGTGTGTGTCTCTGTCTCCCCACCAGGAAGCCATGGCGGATTTCTTCAACCGCCCAGATGCGCTTGGCGGCGCTGTCCCAAGCGGCAGGGAACCCTGTGCTGGCTGTGCAGATCAACCAGGACAAGAACTTCGCTTTCCTCGAGGTAAGTGACCTGCAGACCCTCGAGGGGCGGCCTCTACCCCTCCCCGTTCCCCCGGCCTCCCCGTCCCCCGGCCTCCCCGTCCCCCGGCCTCCCCGTCCCCCGGCCTCCCCGTCCCCCGGCCTCCCCGTCGCCCGGCCTCCCCGTCGCCCGGCCTCCCCGTCGCCCGGCCTCCCCGTCGCCCGGCCTCCCCGTCGCCCGGCCTCCCCGTCGCCCGGCCCTCCCCGTCGCCCGGCCTCCCCGTCGCCCGGCCTCCCCGTCGCCCGGCCTCCCCGTCGCCCGGCCTCCCCGTCGCCCGGCCTCCCCGTCGCCCGGCCTCCCCGTCGCCCGGCCTCCCGTCGCCCGGTCCCCGTCGCCCGGCCTCCCCGTCGCCCGGCCTCCCCGTCGCCCGGCCTCCCCGTCGCCCGGCCTCCCCGTCGCCCGCCTCCCCGTCGCCCGGCCTCCCCGTCGCCCGGCCTCCCCGTCGCCCGGCCTCCCCGTCCCCCCCTCCCCCCGTCGCCCGGTCTCCCCCTCCCCGTCGCCCGGTCTCCCCCCCCTCCCCGTCGCCCGGCTCTCCCCCCCTCCCGTCGCCCGGTCTCCCCCCCCCCCCCCTTCCCGTCGCCGGTCTCCCCCCCCTCCCCGTCGCCCGGCCTCCCCCTCCCCGTCGCCCGGTCTCCCCCCCCCTCCCCGTCGCCCGGTCTCCCCCCCCTCCCCGTCGCCCGGCTCTCCCCCCCCTCCCCGTCGCCCGGTCTCCCCCCCCTCCCCGTCGCCCGGTCTCCCCCCCCTCCCCGTCGCCCGGTCTCCCCCCCCTCCCCGTCGCCCGGTCTCCCCCCCCTCCCCGTCGCCCGGTCTCCCCCCCCTCCCCGTCGCCCGGTCTCCCCCCCCTCCCCGTCGCCCGGTCTCCCCCCCCCCTCCCCGTCGCCCGGTCTCCCCCCCCCTCCCCGTCGCCCGGTCTCCCCCCCTCCCCGTCGCCCGGTCTCCCCCCCCTCCCCGTCGCCCGGTCTCCCCCCCCTCCCCGTCGCCCGGTCTCCCCCCCCTCCCCGTCGCCCGGTCTCCCCCCCCTCCCCGTCGCCCGGTCTCCCCCCCCTCCCCGTCGCCCGGTCTCCCCCCCCTCCCCGTCGCCCGGTCTCCCCCCCCTCCCCGTCGCCCGGTCTCCCCCCCCTCCCCGTCGCCCGGTCTCCCCCCCCTCCCCGTCGCCCGGTCTCCCCCCCCTCCCCGTCGCCCGGTCTCCCCCCCCTCCCCGTCGCCCGGTCTCCCCCCCCTCCCCGTCGCCCGGTCTCCCCCCCCCTCCCCGTCGCCCGGTCTCCCCCCCCTCCCCGTCGCCGGTCTCCCCCCCCTCCCCGTCGCCCGGTCTCCCCCCTCCCCGTCGCCCGGTCTCCCCCCCCTCCCCGTCGCCCGGTCTCCCCCCCCTCCCCGTCGCCCGGTCTCCCCCCCCTCCCCGTCGCCCGGTCTCCCCCCCCTCCCCGTCGCCCGGCCTCCCCCTGCTCCCTCTGCCTGCCTCATGCTCTCTCTCTCTCCCTCCTCTCTCTCCCTCCTCCCCTCCCCTTACCCTGCTCCTCTGTCTGCCTCATGCTTTCTCTCTCTCTCTCTCTCCCTCCTCTCTCTCTCTCCCTCCTCTCTCTCTCTCTCTCCCTCCTCTCTCTCTCTCTCTCCCTCCTCCCCTACCCTCCCCTGCTCCCTCTGTCTGCCTCATGCTTTCTCTCTCTCTCTCCCTCCTCCCTCTCTCTCTCCCTCCTCCCCTCCCCTTACCCTGCTCCCTCTGTCTGCCTCATGCTTTCTCTCTCTCTCTCTCTCTCTCTCTCTCCCTCCTCTCTCTCTCTCCCTCCCTCTCTCTCTCTCCCTCCTCCCCTACCCTCCCTGCTCCCTCTGTCTTCCTCATGCTTTCTCTCTCTCTCTCTCAGTTCCGCTCAGTCGACGAGACGACACAGGCCATGGCTTTTGACGGCATCATCTTCCAGGGGCAGTCGCTGAAGATCCGGCGCCCACACGACTACCAGCCCCTCCCCGGCATGTCCGAGAACCCCTCCGTATACGTCCCAGGTACGTGGCACCCACAGCTGCTCAAGGGGAGCAGGGCAGAGACTTTGTGGAGTTCTCACAGGTTACAGAGATGGAGGAGGGGGTGAGGGAGGGATTTGAACAGGAGGATGAGAATTGTAGGGGCTGGAGGAGGTTACAGAGATGGAGGGAGG
Source organism: Isurus oxyrinchus (assembly GCA_026770705.1). NCBI lineage: Eukaryota > Metazoa > Chordata > Chondrichthyes > Lamniformes > Lamnidae > Isurus > Isurus oxyrinchus. The sequence goes on from JANJGN010005278.1 coordinate 24,570, forward strand.
GGGTGAGGGAGGGATTTGAACAGGAGGATGAGAATTGTAGGGG
>JANJGN010005279.1:0-24601 GCA_026770705.1 Isurus oxyrinchus
GGGGGGGACATGGGAACAGTTCAGGGGGGGGACATGGGAACAGCTCGGGGGGGGACATGAGAACAGTTCGGGGGGGGGGGACATGAGAACAGTTCGGTGGGGGGTACATGCGGACAGTTCGGGGGGGACATGAGGACAGTTCGGGGGGGGAGATGAGAACAGTTCGGGGAGGGACATGAGGGCAGTTCGGGGGGGGACATGAGAACAGTTCGGGGGGGACATGAGGACAGTTCGGGGGGGGGAGATGAGAACAGTTCGGGGGGGGACATGGGAACAGTTCGGGGGGGGACATGAGAACAGTTCGGTGGGGGGACATGAGGACAGTTCGGGGGGGACATGAGGACAGTTCGGGGGGGAACATGAGGACTGTTCGGGGGGGACATGAGAACAGTTCGGGGGGGGGGACATGAGAACAGTTCGGGGGGGGACATGAGAACAGTTCGGAGGGGGCGAACATGAGAATAGTTTGGGGGGTGCATGAGAACAGTTCGCGTGGGAATATGAGAACAGTTCAGGGGGGGGACATGAGAACAGTTTGGGGGGGAGATGGGAACAGTTCGGGGGGGGGACATGAGGACAGTTCTGGGGGCGACATGGGAACAATTCGGGGTGGGGGGCATGAGGACAGTTTGGGGGGGGTACATGAGGACAGTTCGGGGGGGGCATGAGAACAGATCGGGGGGGGGACATGAGAACAGTTCGGGAGGGGACATCAGAATATTTCGGGGGGGACATGAGAACAGTTCGGCGGAGGACATGAGAATAGTTCGGGGGGACATGAGAACAGATCGGGGGGGGACATGAGAATAGTTCGGGGGGGGACATGAGAACAGTTGTGGGCGGGACATGAGGACAGTTCGGGGGGGACATGAGAACAGACCGGGGGGGGGGAAATGCGAACAGTTCGGGGGGGACATGAGAACAGTTCGGGGGGGACATGGGAACAGTTCGGGGAGGACATGAGGACAGTTGGGGGGGGGACATGAGAACAGTTCGGGGGGGGGACATGGGAACAGTTCGGGGGGGGGACATGACGACAGTTCGGGGGGGGGACATGGGAACAATTCGGTGGGGGGTACATGAGGACAGTTCGGGGGGGACATGAGAACAGTTCGGGGGGGGACATGAGAACAGTTCGGGGGGGGACATGAGAACAGTTCGGGGGGGGCGAACATGAGAATAGTTTGGGGGGGGCATGAGAACAGTTCGGGGGGGGAATATGAGAACAGTTCAGGGGGGGACATGGGAACAGTTCAGGGGGGGGACATGAGAACAGTTCGGGGGGACATGAGAACAGTTCGATGGGGACATGAGAACAGTTCGGGGGGGACATGAGAACAGTTCGGGGGGGGACATGGGAACAGTTCGGGGAGGACATGAGGACAGTTGGGGGGGGACATGAGAACAGTTCGGGGGGGGACATGGGAACAGTTCGGGGGGGGACATGACGACAGTTCGGGGGGGGGTTCATGGGAACAATTCGGTGGGGGGTACATGAGGACAGTTCGGGGGGGACATGAGAACAGTTCGGGGGGGGACATGAGAACAGTCCGGGGGGGGCGAACATGAGAATAGTTTGGGGGGGGCATGAGAACAGTTCGGGGGGGGAATATGAGAACAGTTCAGGGGGGGGGACATGGGAACAGTTCAGGGGGGGACATGAGAACAGTTCGGGGGGACATGAGAACAGTTCGGGGGGGGACATGGTAACAGTTCGGGGGGGGGACATGAGGACAGGTCTGGGGGCGACATGGGAACAATTCGGGGTGGAGCATGAGGACAGTTCGGGGGGGTACATGAGGACAGTTCGGGGGGGACATGAGAACAGATCGGGGGGGGGACATGAGAACAGTTCGGCATGAGAACAGTTCGGGGGGACATGAGAACAGTTCGGGGGGGGACATGGTAACAGTTCGGGGGGGGACATGAGGACAGGTCTGGGGGCGACATGGGAACAATTCGGGGTGGAGCATGAGGACAGTTCGGGGGGGTACATGAGGACAGTTCGGGGGGGACATGAGAACAGATCGGGGGGGGACATGAGAACAGTTCGGGAGGGGACATCAGAATAGTTCGGGGGGACATGAGAACAGTTCGGGGGAGGACATGAGAATAGTTCGGGGGGACATGAGAACAAATCGGGGGGGGACATGAGAATAGTTCAGGGGGGACATGGGAACAGTTGGGGGGGAACATGAGAACAGTTCGGGGGGGACATGAGAACAGACCGGGGGGGGGAATTGCGAACAGTTCGGGGGGGACATGAGAACAGTTCGGGGGGGGACATGAGAATAGTTCGGGGGGACATGAGAACAGTTCGGGGGGCACATGAGAACAGTTCGGGGGGGACATGAGGACAGTTCGGGGGGGGAGATGAGGACAGTTCGGGGGGGACATGAGGACAGTTCGGGGGGGGACATGAGGACAGTTCGGGGGGGGAGATGAGGACAGTTCGGGGGGGACATGAGGACAGTTCGGGGGGGGGACATGAGAACAGTTCGGGGGGGGACATGGGAACAGTTCGGGGGGGACATGAGGACAGTTGGGGGGGGGACATGAGAACAGTTCGGGGGGGGACATGGGAACAGTTCGGGGGGGGACATGACGACAGTTCGGGGGGGGACATGGGAACAATTCGGTGGGGGTACATGAGGACAGTTCGGGGGGGACATGAGAACAGTTCGGGGGGACATGAGAACAGTTCGGGGGGGGCGAACATTAGAATAGTTTGGGGGGGCATGAGAACAGTTCGGGGGGGGACATGAGAACAGTTCGGTGGGGGTACATGAGGACAGTTCGGGGGGGACATGAGGAAAGTTCGGGGGGGGGAGATGAGAACAGTTCGGGGGGGGACATGAGGGCAGTTCGGGGGGGGACATGAGAACAGTTCGGGGGGGACATGAGGACAGATCGGGGGGGGAGATGGGAACAGTTCAGGGGGGACATGAGGACAGTTCGGGGGGGAGATGAGAATAGTTCGGGGGGGACATGAGAACAGTTCGGGGGGGGGGACATGAGAACAGTTCGGGGGGGGTACATGGGAACAGTTCGGGGGGGGACATGAGAACAGTTCGGTGGGGGGTCATGAGGACAGTTTGGGGGGGACATGAGGACAGTTCGGGGGGTACATGAGGACTGTTCGGGGGGGACATGAGAACATTTCGGGGGGGGCGAACATGAGAATAGTTTGGGGGGTGCATGAGAACAGTTCGGGGGGGGAATATGAGAACAGTTCAGGGGGGGACATGGGAACAGTTCAGGGGGGGACATGGGAACAGCTCGGGGGGGACATGAGAACAGTTCGGGGGGGGGGACATGAGAACAGTTCGGTGGGGGTACATGCGGACAGTTCGGGGGGGACATGAGGACAGTTCGGGGGGGGGAGATGAGAACAGTTCGGGGAGGGACATGAGGGCAGTTCGGGGGGGGACATGAGAACAGTTCGGGGGGGACATGAGGACAGTTCGGGGGGGGAGATGAGAACAGTTCGGGGGGGACATGGGAACAGTTCGGGGGGGGACATGAGAACAGTTCGGTGGGGGGGACATGAGGACAGTTCGGGGGGGACATGAGGACAGTTCGGGGGGAACATGAGGACTGTTCGGGGGGGACATGAGAACAGTTCGGGGGGGGACATGAGAACAGTTCGGGGGGGACATGAGAACAGTTCGGAGGGGGCGAACATGAGAATAGTTTGGGGGGTGCATGAGAACAGTTCGCGTGGGAATATGAGAACAGTTCAGGGGGGGACATGAGAACAGTTTGGGGGGGAGATGGGAACAGTTCGGGGGGGGACATGAGGACAGTTCTGGGGGCGACATGGGAACAATTCGGGGTGGGGGCATGAGGACAGTTTGGGGGGGTACATGAGGACAGTTCGGGGGGGGCATGAGAACAGATCGGGGGGGGACATGAGAACAGTTCGGGAGGGGACATCAGAATATTTCGGGGGGACATGAGAACAGTTCGGCGGAGGACATGAGAATAGTTCGGGGGGACATGAGAACAGATCGGGGGGGGACATGAGAATAGTTCGGGGGGGACATGAGAACAGTTGTGGGCGGGACATGAGGACAGTTCGGGGGGGACATGAGAACAGACCGGGGGGGGGAAATGCGAACAGTTCGGGGGGGACATGAGAACAGTTCGGGGGGGACATGGGAACAGTTCGGGGAGGACATGAGGACAGTTGGGGGGGGACATGAGAACAGTTCGGGGGGGGACATGGGAACAGTTCGGGGGGGACATGACGACAGTTCGGGGGGGGACATGGGAACAATTCGGTGGGGGTACATGAGGACAGTTCGGGGGGGACATGAGAACAGTTCGGGGGGGACATGAGAACAGTTCGGGGGGGACATGAGAACAGTTCGGGGGGGGCGAACATGAGAATAGTTTGGGGGGGGCATGAGAACAGTTCGGGGGGGGAATATGAGAACAGTTCAGGGGGGGACATGGGAACAGTTCAGGGGGGGACATGAGAACAGTTCGGGGGGACATGAGAACAGTTCGATGGGGACATGAGAACAGTTCGGGGGGGGGGACATGAGAACAGTTCGGTGGGGGTACATGAGGACAGTTCGGGGGGGACATGAGGACAGTTCGGGGGGGGAGATGAGAACAGTTCGGGGAGGGACATGAGGGCAGTTCGGGGGGGGACATGAGAACAGTTCGGGGGGGACATGAGGACAGATCGGCGGGGGGAGATGAGAACAGTTCAGGGGGGGAAATGAGGACAGTTCGGGGGGGGAGATGAGAATAGTTCGGGGGGGACATGAGAACATTTCGGGGGAGGTACATGGGAACAGTTCGGGGGGGGACATGAGAACAGTTCGGGGGGGGACATGGGAACAGTTCGAGGGGGACATGAGGACAGTTGGGGGGGGACATGAGAACAGTTCGGGGGGGGACATGAGAACAGTTCGGGGGGGGGACATGACGACAGTTCGGGGGGGACATGGGAACAATTCGGTGGGGGTACATGAGGACAGTTCGGGGGGGACATGAGAACAGTTCGGGGGGACATGAGAACAGTTCGGGGGGGGGCGAACATGAGAATAGTTCGGTGGGGGTACATGAGGACAGTTCGGGGGGGACATGAGGAAAGTTCGGGGGGGGGAGATGAGAACAGTTCGGGGGGGGACATGAGGGCAGTTCGGGGGGGGACATGAGAACAGTTCGGGGGGGACATGAGGACAGATCGGGGGGGGAGATGGGAACAGTTCAGGGGGGGACATGTGGACAGTTCGGGGGGGGAGATGAGAATAGTTCGGGGGGGGCGAACATGAGAATAGTTTGGGGGGTGCATGAGAACAGTTCGGGGGGAGAATATGAGAACAGTTCGGGGAGGGGGACATGAGAACAGTTCGGGGGGGGACATGAGAACAGTTCGGTGGGGGGACATGAGGACAGTTTGGGGGGGACATGAGGACAGTTCGGGGGGTACATGAGGACTGTTCGGGGGGGACATGAGAACATTTCGGGGGGGGCGAACATGAGAATAGTTTGGGGGGTGCATGAGAACAGTTCGGGGGATGAATATGAGAACAGTTCGGGGGGGGGACTTGAGAACAGTTCGGTGGGGGTACATGAGGACAGTTCGGGGGGTACATGAGGACAGTTCGGGGGGGGAGATGAGAACAGTTCGGGGAGGGACATGAGGGCAGTTCGGGGGGGGACATGAGAACAGTTCGGGGGGGACATGAGGACAGTTCGGGGGGGGAGATGAGAACAGTTCGGGGGGACATGGGAACAGTTCGGGGGGGGACATGAGAACAGTTCGGTGGGGGGACATGAGGACAGTTCGGGGGGGACATGAGGACAGTTCGGGGGGAACATGAGGACTGTTCGGGGGGGACATGAGAACAGTTCGGGGGGGGACATGAGAACAGTTCGGGGGGGACATGAGAACAGTTCGGAGGGGGCGAACATGAGAATAGTTTGGGGGGTGCATGAGAACAGTTCGCGTGGGAATATGAGAACAGTTCAGGGGGGGACATGAGAACAGTTTGGGGGGGACATGGGAACAGTTCGGGGGGGGACATGAGGACAGTTCTGGGGGCGACATGGGAACAATTCGGGGTGGGGGCATGAGGACAGTTCGGGGGGGTACATGAGGACAGTTCGGGGGGGGCATGAGAACAGATCGGGGGGGACATGAGAACAGTTCGGGAGGGGACATCAGAATAGTTCGGGGGGACATGAGAACAGTTCGGCGGAGGACATGAGAATATTTCGGGGGGACATGAGAACAGATCGGGGGGGGACATGAGAATAGTTCGGGGGGGACATGAGAACAGTTGGGGGGGGACATGAGGACAGTTCGGGGGGGACATGAGAACAGACCGGGGGGGGAAATGCGAACAGTTCGGGGGGGACATGAGAACAGTTCGGGGGGGACATTGGAACAGTTCGGGGAGGAAATGAGGACAGTTGGGGGGGGACATGAGAACAGTTCGGGGGGGGACATGGGAACAGTTCGGGGGGGGACATGACGACAGTTCGGGGGGGGGACATGGGAACAATTCGGTGGGGGTACATGAGGACAGTTCGGGGGGGACATGAGAACAGTTCGGGGGGGACATGAGAACAGTTCGGGGGGGACATGAGAACAGTTCGGGGGGGGCGAACATGAGAATAGTTTGGGGGGGGCATGAGAACAGTTCGGGGGAGGAATATGAGAACAGTTCGGGGGGGACATGGGAACAGTTCAGGGGGGGACATGAGAACAGTTCGGGGGGACATGAGAACAGTTCGAGGGGGGCATGAGAACAGTTCGGGGGGGGGGACATGAGAACAGTTCGGTGGCGGTACATGAGGACAGTTCGGGGGGGACATGAGGACAGTTCGGGGGGGGAGATGAGAACAGTTCGGGGAGGGACATGAGGGCAGTTCGGGGAGGGACATGAGGGCAGTTCGGGGGGGTCATGAGGACAGATCGGCGGGGGGAGATGAGAACAGTTCAGGGGGGGAAATGAGGACAGTTCGGGGGGGGAGATGAGAATAGTTCGGGGGGGACATGAGAACAGTTCGGGGGGGGTACATGGGAACAGTTCGGGGGGGGACATGAGAACAGTTCGGTGGGGGGACATGAGGACAGTTCGGGGGGGACATGAGGACAGTTCGGGGGGGACATGAGGACAGTTCGGGGGGTACATGAGGACTGTTCGGGGGGGGACATGAGGAACATTTCGGGGGGGGCGAACATGAGAATAGTTTGGGGGGTGCATGAGAACAGTTCGGGGGGGGAATATGAGAACAGTTCAGGGGGGGACATGGGAACAGTTCAGGGGGGGACATGAGGACAGTTCGGGGGGGGACATGAGAACAGTTCGGGGGGGACATGAGAAACTGTTCGGGGGGGGACATGAGGACAGTTCGGGGGGGGAGATGAGGACAGTGCGGGGGGGACATGAGGAAAGTTCGGGGAGGGGACATGAGAACAGTTCGGGGGGGGACATGGGAACAGTTCGGGGGGGACATGAGGACAGTTGGGGAGGACATGAGAACAGTTCGGGGGGGGGACATGGGAACAGTTCGGGGGGGGACATGACGACAGTTCGGGGGGGGACATGGGAACAATTCGGTGGGGGTACATGAGGACAGTTCGGGGGGGACATGAGAACAGTTCGGGGGGGACATGAGAACAGTTCGGGGGGTACATGAGGACTGTTCGGGGGGGACATGAGAACATTTCGGGGGGGGCGAACATGAGAATAGTTTGGGGGGTGCATGAGAACAGTTCAGGGGGGGAATATGAGAACAGTTCAGGAGGGGACATGGGAACAGTTCAGGGGGGGACATGGGAACAGTTCGGGGGGGACATGAGAACAGTTCGGGGGGACATGAGGACAGTTCGGGGGGGAATATGAGAACAGTTCAGGGGGGGACATGGGAACAGTTCGGGGGGACATGAGAACAGTTCGGGGGGATATGAGAACAGTTCGGGGGGACATGAGGTCAGTTCGGGGGGGGACATGGGAACAGTTCGGGGGGGACATGGGAACAGTTCGGGGGGACATGAGGACAGTTCGGGGGGGAATATGAGAACAGTTCGGGGGGGGACACGGGAACAGTTCGGGGGGGGACATGAGGACAGTTCTGGGGGCGACATGGGAACAATTCGGGGGGGGCATAAGGACAGTTCGGGGGGGAACATGGGAACAGTTCGGGGAGGGACATGAGAACAGTTCGGGTGGGGGGACATGAGAACAGTTCGGGGGGGGACATGAGAACAGTTCGGTGGGGGGACATGAGAACAGTTCGGGGGGGGGACATGAGGAAAGTTCGGCGGGGACATGAGAACAGTTCGGGGGGGACATGAGGACAGTTCGGGGGGGACATGAGGACAGTTCGGGGGGGGACAAGAGGACAGTCCGGGGGGGGACATGGGAACAGTTCGGCGGGGGGACATGAGAACAGTTCGGGGGGGGGACATGAGAACAGTTCGGGGGGGGGGACATGAGAACAGTTCGGGGGGGGACATGAGGACAGTTCGGGGGGGACATGAGAACAGTTAGGGGGGGACATGAGAATAGTTCGTGGGGACATGATAACAGTTCGGGGGGGGACATGGGAACAGTTCGGGGGGGCATGAGAACAGTTCGGGGGGGGACATGGGAACAATTCGGGGGTGGGGGACATGAGAACAGTTCGGGGGGTGCATGAGAACAGTTCGGGGGGACATGCGAACAGTTCGGGGGGGGGGACATGGGAACAGTTCGGGGGGGACATGAGAATAGTTCGGGGGGGGGACATGGGAAGATTTCGTGGGGGGCATGAGAACAGATCGGGGGGGGGGACATGGGAACAGTTCGTGGGGGGCATGAGAACAGATCGGGGGGGGACATGGGAACAATTCAGGGGTGGGGGACATGAGAAAAGTTCGGTGGGGGGACATGAGAACAGTTACATGAGGACAGTTCGGGGGGGTACATGAGGACTGTTCGGGGGGGACATGAGAACATTTCGGGGGGGGGCGAACATGAGAATAGTTTGGGGGGTGCATGAGAACAGTTCGGGGGGGGGGAATATGAGAACAGTTCAGGGGGGGACATGGGAACAGTTCAGGGGGGGACATGGGCACAGTTCGGGGGGGGACATGAGAACAGTTCGGGAGGGGGGGGACATGAGAACAGTTCGGTGGGGGTACATGAGGACAGTTCGGGGGGGACATGAGGACAGTTCGGGGGGGGAGATGAGAACAGTTCGGGGAGGGACATGAGGGCAGTTCGGGGGGGGGACATGAGAACAGTTCGGGGGGGGACATGAGGACAGTTCGTGGGGGGGAGATGAGAACAGTTCGGGGGGGGACATGGGAACAGTTCGGGAGGGGACATGAGAACAGTTCGGTGGGGGGACATGAGGACAGTTCGGGGGGGGACATGAGGTCAGTTCGGGGGGAACATGAGGACTGTTCGGGGGGGACATGAGAACAGTTCGGGGGGGGACATGAGAACAGTTCGGGGGGGACATGAGAACAGTTCGGGGGGGGACATGAGAACAGTTCGGGGGGGGCGAACATGAGAATAGTTTGGGGGGTGCATGAGAACAGTTCGGGGAGGGGAATATGAGAACAGTTCAGGGGGGGACATGAGAACAGTTAGGGGGGGACATGGGAACAGTTCGGGGGGTACATGAGGACAGTTCAGGGGGGGCATGAGAACAGATCGGGGGGGGACATGAGAACAGTTCGGGAGGGGACATCAGAATAGTTCGGGGGGGACATGAGAACAGTTCGGCGGCGGACATGAGAATAGTTCGGGGGGACATGAGAACAGATCGGGGGGGGGACATGAGAATAGTTCGGGGGGGACATGAGGACAGTTCGGGGGGGGACATGAGAACAGACCTGGGGGGGAAATGCGAACAGTTCGGGGGGGACATGAGAACAGTTCGGGGGGGACATGGGAACAGTTCGGGGAGGACATGAGGACAGTTGGGGGGCACATGAGAACAGTTCGGGGGGGGGACATGGGAACAGTTCAGGGGGGGACATGACGACAGTTCGGGGGGGGGACATGGGAACAATTCGGTGGGGGTACATAAGGACAGTTCGGGGGGGACATGAGAACAGTTCGGGGGGGGACATGAGAACAGTTCGGGGGGGGCGAACATGAGAATAGTTTGGGGGGGGCATGAGAACAGTTCGGGGGGGGGAATATGAGAACAGTTCAGGGGGGGACATGGGAACAGTTCAGGGGGGGACATGAGAACAGTTCGGGGGGGGACATGAGAACAGTTCGGGGGGGGGACATGGTAACAGTTCGGGGGGGGACATGAGGACAGTTCTGGGGGGCGACATGGGAACAATTCGGGGGTGGAGCATGAGGACAGTTCGGGGGGGGTACATGAGGACAGTTCGGGGGGGGACATGAGAACAGATCGGGGGGGGACATGAGAACAGTTCGGGAGGTGACATCAGAATAGTTCGGGGGGGACATGAGAACAGTTCGGGGGAGGACATGAGAATAGTTCGTGGGGACATGAGAACAAATCGGGGGGGGGACATGAGAATAGTTCAGGGGGGACATGAGAACAGTTGGGGGGGAACATGAGAACAGATCGGGGGGGACATGAGAACAGACCGGGGGGGGAATGCGAACAGTTCGGGGGGGACATGAGAACAGTTCGGGGGGGGACATGAGAATAGTTCGGGGGGACATGAGAACAGTTCGGGGGGCACATGAGAACAGTTCGGGGGGGACATGAGGACAGTTCGGGGGGGGGAGATGAGGACAGTTCGGGGGGGACATGAGGACAGTTCGGGGGGGGACATGAGGACATTTCGGGGGGGGAGATGAGGACAGTTCGGGGGGGACATGAGGACAGTTCGGGGGGGGGGACATGAGAACAGTTCGGGGGGGGACATGGGAACAGTTCGGGGGGGACATGAGGACAGTTGGGGGGGGGACATGAGAACAGTTCGGGGGGGGGACATGGGAACAGTTCGGGGGGGGGACATGACGACAGTTCGGGGGGGGACATGGGAACAATTCGGTGGGGGTACATGAGGACAGTTCGGGGGGGACATGAGAACAGTTCGGGGGGGACATGAGAACAGTTCGGGGGGGGGGCGAACATTAGAATAGTTTGGGGGGGGCATGAGAACAGTTCGGGGGGGGGACATGAGAACAGTTCGGTGGGGGTACATGAGGACAGTTCGGGGGGGACATGAGGAAAGTTCGGGGGGGGGGAGATGAGAACAGTTCGGGGGGGGGGACATGAGGGCAGTTCGGGGGGGGACATGAGAACAGTTCGGGGGGGGACATGAGGACAGATCGGGGGGGGAGATGGGAACAGTTCAGGGGGGGACATGAGGACAGTTCGGGGGGGGAGATGAGAATAGTTCGGGGGGGACATGAGAACAGTTCGGGGGGGGGGACATGAGAACAGTTCGGGGGGGGTACATGGGAACAGTTCGGGGGGGGACATGAGAACAGTTCGGTGGGGGGACATGAGGACAGTTTGGGGGGGACATGAGGACAGTTCGGGGGGTACATGAGGACTGTTCGGGGGGACATGAGAACATTTCGGGGGGGGGCGAACATGAGAATAGTTTGGGGGGTGCATGAGAACAGTTCGGGGGGGGAATATGAGAACAGTTCAGGGGGGGACATGGGAACAGTTCAGGGGGGGACATGGGAACAGTTCGGGGGGGACATGAGAACAGTTCGGGGGGGGGGACATGAGAACAGTTCGGTGGGGGTACATGAGGACAGTTCGGGGGGGACATGAGGACAGTTCGGGGGGGGAGATGAGAACAGTTCGGGGAGGGACATGAGGGCAGTTCGGGGGGCGACATGAGAACAGTTCGGGGGGGACATGAGGACAGTTCGGGGGGGGAGATGAGAACAGTTCGGGGGGGGGAATATGAGAACAGTTCAGGGGGGGACATGAGAACAGTTTGGGGGGGACATGGGAACAGTTCGGGGGGGGGACATGAGGACAGTTCTGGGGGCGACATGGGAACAATTCGGGGTGGGGGCATGAGGACAGTTCGGGGGGGTACATGAGGACAGTTCAGGGGGGGCATGAGAACAGATCGGGGGGGGGACATGAGAACAGTTCGGGAGGGGGACATCAGAATAGTTCGGGGGGACATGAGAACAGTTCGGCGGAGGACATGAGAATTGTTCGGGGGGACATGAGAACAGATCGGGGGGGGGACATGAGAATAGTTCGGGGGGGACATGAGAACAGTTGGGGGGGGGGACATGAGGACAGTTCGGGGGGGACATGAGAACAGACCTGGGGGGGAAATGCGAACAGTTCGGGGGCGACATGAGAACAGTTCGGGGGGGATTTGGGAACAGTTCGGGGAGGACATGAGGACAGTTGGGGGGCACATGAGAACAGTTCGGGGGGGGACATGGGAACAGTTCGGGGGGGGGACATGACGACAGTTCGGGGGGGGGACATGGGAACAATTCGGTGGGGGTACATAAGGGACAGTTCGGGGGGGACATGAGAACAGTTCGGGGGGGGACATGAGAACAGTTCGGGGGGGGCGAACATGAGAATAGTTTGGGGGGGGCATGAGAACAGTTCGGGGGGGGAATATGAGAACAGTTCCGGGGGGGACATGGGAACAGTTCAGTGGGGGACATGAGAACAGTTCGGGGGGACATGAGAACAGTTCGGGGGGGGACATGGTAACAGTTCGGGGGGGGACATGAGGACAGTTCTGGGGGCGACATGGGAACAATTCGGGGTGGAGCATGAGGACAGTTCGGGGGGGGTACATGAGGACAGTTCGGGGGGGACATGAGAACAGATCGGGGGGGGACATGAGAACAGTTCGGGAGGTGACATCATCAGAATAGTTCGGGGGGACATGAGAACAGTTCGGGGGAGGACATGAGAATAGTTCGGGGGGACATGAGAACAAATCGGGGGGGGACATGAGAATAGTTCAGGGGGGACATGAGAACAGTTGGGGGGGAACATGAGAACAGTTCGGGGGGGACATGAGAACAGACCGGGGGGGGAATTGCGAACAGTTCGGGGGGGGACATGAGAACAGTTCGGGGGGGGACATGAGAATAGTTCGGGGGGACATGAGAACAGTTCGGGGGGCACATGAGAACAGTTCGGGGGGGACATGAGGACAGTTCGGGGGGGGAGATGAGGACAGTTCGGGGGGGACATGAGGACAGTTCGGGGGGGGACATGAGGACATTTCGGGGGGGGAGATGAGGACAGTTCGGGGGGGACATGAGGACAGTTCGGGGGGGGGACATGAGAACAGTTCGGGGGGGGACATGGGAACAGTTCGGGGGGGACATGAGGACAGTTGGGGGGGGGACATGAGAACAGTTCGGGGGGGGGACATGGGAACAGTTCGGGGGGGGGACATGACCACAGTTCGGGGGGGGGACATGGGAACAATTCGGTGGGGGTACATGAGGACAGTTCGGGGGGGACATGAGAACAGTTCGGGGGGACATGAGAAAAGTTCGGGGGGGGGGCGAACATTAGAATAGTTTGGGGGGGGCATGAGAACAGTTCGGGGGGGGGACATGAGAACAGTTCGGTGGGGGTACATGAGGACAGTTCGGGGGGGACATGAGGAAAGTTCGGGGGGGGGAGATGAGAACAGTTTGGGGGGGGGACATGAGGGCAGTTCGGGGGGGGACATGAGAACAGTTCGGGGGGGACATGAGGACAGATCGGGGGGGGAGATGGGAACAGTTCAGGGGGGGACATGAGGACAGTTCGGGGGGGGAGATGAGAATAGTTCGGGGGGGACATGAGAACAGTTCGGGGGGGGGGACATGAGAACAGTTCGGGGGGGGTACATGGGAACAGTTCGGGGGGGGACATGAGAACAGTTCGGTGGGGGGACATGAGGACAGTTTGGGGGGGACATGAGGACAGTTCGGGGGGTACATGAGGACTGTTCGGGGGGGACATGAGAACATTTCGGGGGGGGGCGAACATGAGAATAGTTTGGGGGGTGCATGAGAACAGTTCGGGGGGGGAATATGAGAACAGTTCAGGGGGGGACATGGGAACAGTTCAGGGGGGGACATGGGAACAGTTCGGGGGGGACATGAGAACAGTTCGGGGGGGGGGACATGAGAACAGTTCGGTGGGGGTACATGAGGACAGTTCGGGGGGGACATGAGGACAGTTCGGGGGGGGAGATGAGAACAGTTCGGGGAGGGACATGAGGGCAGTTCGGGGGGCGACATGAGAACAGTTCGGGGGGGACATGAGGACAGTTCGGGGGGGGAGATGAGAACAGTTCGGGGGGGACATGGGAACAGTTCGGGGGGGGGGACATGAGAACAGTTCGGTGGGGGGACATGAGGACAGTTCGGGGGGGACATGAGGACAGTTCGGGGGAAACATGAGGACTGTTCGGGGGGGACATGAGAACAGTTCGGGGGGGGGACATGAGAACAGTTCGGGGGGGGACATGAGAACAGTTCGGAGGGGGCGAACATGAGAATAGTTTGGGGGGTGCATGAGAACAGTTCGCGTGGGAATATGAGAACAGTTCAGGGGGGGACATGAGAACAGTTTGGGGGGGACATGGGAACAGGTCGGGGGGGGACATGAGGACAGTTCTGGGGGCGACATGGGAACAATTCGGGGTGGGGGCATGAGGACAGTTCGGGGGGGTACATGAGGACAGTTCGGGGGGAGCATGAGAACAGATCGGGGGGGGACATGAGAACAGTTCGGGAGGGGACATCAGAATAGTTCGGGGGGACATGAGAACAGTTCGGCGGAGGACATGAGAATAGTTCGGGGGGACATGAGAACAGATCGGGGGGGGACATGAGAATAGTTCGGGGGGGGGCATGAGAACAGTTGGGGGGGGGGACATGAGGACAGTTCGGGGGGGGACATGAGAACAGACCGGGGGGGGAAATGCGAACAGTTCGGGGGGGGCATGAGAACAGTTCGGGGGGGACATGGGAACAGTTCGGGGAGGACATGAGGACAGTTGGGGGGGGACATGAGAACAGTTCGGGGGGGGGACATGGGAACAGTTCGGGGGGGGGACATGACGACAGTTCGGGGGGGGGACATGGGAACAATTCGGTGGGGGTACATGAGGACAGTTCGGGGGGGACATGAGAACAGTTCGGGGGGGACATGAGAACAGTTCGGGGGGGGCGAACATGAGAATAGTTTGGGGGGGGCATGAGAACAGTTCGGGGGGGGAATATGAGAACAGTTCAGGGGGGGACATGGGAACAGTTCAGGGGGGGACATGAGAACAGTTCGGGGGGACATGAGAACAGTTCGAGGGGGACATGAGAACAGTTCGGGGGGGGGTGGACATGAGAACAGTTCGGTGGGGGTACATGAGGACAGTTCGGGGGGGGACATGAGGACAGTTCGGGGGGGGAGATGAGAACAGTTCGGGGAGGGACATGAGGGCAGTTCGGGGGGGGACATGAGAACAGTTCGGGGGGGACATGAGGACAGATCGGCGGGGGGAGATGAGAACAGTTCAGGGGGGGAAATGAGGACAGTTCGGGGGGGGAGATGAGAATAGTTCGGTGGGGACATGAGAACAGTTCGGGGGGGGTACATGGGAACAGTTCGGGGGGGGACATGAGAACAGTTCGGGGGGGGACATGGGAACAGTTCGAGGGGGACATGAGGACAGTTGGGGGGGGACATGAGAACAGTTCGGGGGGGGACATGGGAACAGTTCGGGGGGGGGACATGACAACAGTTCGGGGGGGGGACATGGGAACAATTCGGTGGGGGTACATGAGGACAGTTCGGGGGGGACATGAGAACAGTTCGGGGGGACATGAGAACAGTTCGGGGGGGGGGCGAACATGAGAATAGTTCGGTGGGGGGTACATGAGGACAGTTCGGGGGGGACATGAGGAAAGTTCGGGGGGGGGAGATGAGAACAGTTCGGGGGGGGACATGAGGGCAGTTCGGGGGGGGGACATGAGAACAGTTCGGGGGGGACATGAGGACAGATCGGGGGGGGAGATGGGAACAGTTCAGGGGGGGACATGAGGACAGTTCGGGGGGGGAGATGAGAATAGTTCGGGGGGGACATGAGAACAGTTCGGGGAGGGGGACATGAGAACAGTTCGGGGGGGGTACATGGGAACAGTTCGGGGGGGGACATGAGAACAGTTCGGTGGGGGGACATGAGGACAGTTTGGGGGGGACATGAGGACAGTTCGGGGGGTACATGAGGACTGTTCGGGGGGGACATGAGAACATTTCGGGGGGGGCGAACATGAGAATAGTTTGGGGGGTGCATGAGAACAGTTCGGGGGGGGAATATGAGAACAGTTCGGGGGGGGGACATGAGAACAGTTCGGTGGGGGTACATGAGGACAGTTCGGGGGCTACATGAGGACAGTTCGGGGGGGGAGATGAAAACAGTTCGGGGAGGGACATGAGGGCAGTTCGGGGGGGGACATGAGAACAGTTCGGGGGGGGACATGAGGACAGTTCGGGGGGGGAGATGAGAACAGTTCGGGGGGGGGACATGAGAACAGTTCGGTGGGGGGACATGAGGACAGTTCGGGGGGGACATGAGGACAGTTCGGGGGGAACATGAGGACTGTTCGGGGGGGACATGAGAACAGTTCGGGGGGGGGGACATGAGAACAGTTCAGGGGGGACATGAGAACAGTTCGGAGGGGGCGAACATGAGAATAGTTTGGGGGGTGCATGAGAACAGTTCGCGTGGGAATATGAGAACAGTTCAGGGGGGGACATGAGAACAGTTTGGGGGGGACATGGGAACAGTTCGGGGGGGGACATGAGGACAGTTCTGGGGGCGACATGGGAACAATTCGGGGTGGGGGCATGAGGACAGTTCGGGGGGGTACATGAGGACAGTTCGGGGGGGGCATGAGAACAGATCGGGGGGGGACATGAGAACAGTTCGGGAGGGGACATCAGAATAGTTCGGGGGGACATGAGAACAGTTCGGCGGAGGACATGAGAATAGTTCGGGGGGACATGAGAACAGATCGGGGGGGGACATGAGAATAGTTCGGGGGGGACATGAGAACAGTTGGGGGGGGGACATGAGGACAGTTCGGGGGGGACATGAGATCAGACCGGGGGGGGAAATGCGAACAGTTCGGGGGGGACATGAGAACAGTTCGGGGGGGACATGGGAACAGTTCGGGGAGGACATGAGGACAGTTGGGGGGGGGACATGAGAACAGTTCGGGGGGGGACATGGGAACAGTTCGGGGGGGGACATGACGACAGTTCGGGGGGGGACATGGGAACAATTCGGTGGGGGTACATGAGGACAGTTCGGGGGGGACATGAGAACAGTTCGGGGGGGACATGAGAACAGTTCGGGGGGGACATGAGAACAGTTCGGGGGGGGCGAACATGAGAATAGTTTGGGGGGGGGCATGAGAATAGTTCGGGGGGGGAATATGAGAACAGTTCAGGGGGGGACATGGGAACAGTTCAGGGGGGGACATGAGAACAGTTCGGGGGGACATGAGAACAGTTCGAGGGGGACATGAGAACAGTTCGGGGGGGGGGACATGAGAACAGTTCGGTGGGGGTACATGAGGACAGTTCGGGGGGGGACATGAGGACAGTTCGGGGGGGGAGATGAGAACAGTTCGGGGAGGGACATGAGGGCAGTTCGGGGAGGGACATGAGGGCAGTTCGGGGGGGACATGAGGACAGATCGGCGGGGGGAGATGAGAACAGTTCAGGGGGGGAAATGAGGACAGTTCGGGGGGGGAGATGAGAATAGTTCGGGGGGGACATGAGAACAGTTCGGGGGGGGTACATGGGAACAGTTCGGGGGGGGACATGAGAACAGTTCGGTGGGGGGACATGAGGACAGTTCGGGGGGGACATGAGGACAGTTCGGGGGGTACATGAGGACTGTTCGGGGGGGACATGAGAACATTTCGGGGGGGGCGAACATGAGAATAGTTTGGGGGGTGCATGAGAACAGTTCGGGGGGGGAATATGAGAACAGTTCAGGGGGGGACATGGGAACAGTTCAGGGGGGGACATGAGGACAGTTGGGGGGGGACATGAGAACAGTTCGGGGGGGGACATGGGAACAGTTCGGGGGGGGACATGACGACAGTTCGGGGGGGGACATGGGAACAATTCGGTGGGGGTACATGAGGACAGTTCGGGGGGGACATGAGAACAGTTCGGGGGGGACATGAGAACAGTTCGGGGGGGGCGAACATGAGAATAGTTTGGGGGGGGCATGAGAACAGTTCGGGGGGGGAATATGAGAACAGTTCAGGGGGGGACATGGGAACAGTTCAGGGGGGGACATGAGAACAGTTCGGGGGGACATGAGAACAGTTCGAGGGGGGACATGAGAACAGTTCGGGGGGGGGGGACATGAGAACAGTTCGGTGGGGGTACATGAGGACAGTTCGGGGGGGACATGAGGACAGTTCGGGGGGGGAGATGAGAACAGTTCGGGGAGGGACATGAGGGCAGTTCGGGGGGGGACATGAGAACAGTTCGGGGGGGACATGAGGACAGATCGGCGGGGGGAGATGAGAACAGTTCAGGGGGGGAAATGAGGACAGTTCGGGGGGGGAGATGAGAATAGTTCGGTGGGGACATGAGAACAGTTCGGGGGGGGTACATGGGAACAGTTCGGGAGGGGACATGAGAACAGTTCGGGGGGGGACATGGGAACAGTTCGAGGGGGACATGAGGACAGTTGGGGGGGGACATGAGAACAGTTCGGGGGGGGACATGGGAACAGTTCGGGGGGGGACATGACAACAGTTCGGGGGGGGACATGGGAACAATTCGGTGGGGGTACATGAGGACAGTTCGGGGGGGACATGAGAACAGTTCGGAGGGACATGAGAACAGTTCGGGGGGACATGAGAACAGTTCGGGGGGGGGGCGAACATGAGAATAGTTCGGTGGGGGGACATGAGGACAGTTCGGGGGGGACATGAGGACAGTTCGGGGGGTACATGAGGACTGTTCGGGGGGGACATGAGAACATTTCGGGGGGGGCGAACATGAGAATAGTTTGGGGGGTGCATGAGAACAGTTCGGGGGTGGAATATGAGAACAGTTCAGGGGGGGACATGGGAACAGTTCAGGGGGGGACATGAGGACAGTTGGGGGGGGACATGAGAACAGTTCGGGGGGGGACATGGGAACAGTTCGGGGGGGGACATGACGACAGTTCGGGGGGGGACATGGGAACAATTCGGTGGGGGTACATGAGGACAGTTCGGGGGGGACATGAGAACAGTTCGGGGGGGACATGAGAACAGTTCGGGGGGGGGCGAACATGAGAATAGTTTGGGGGGGGCATGAGAACAGTTCGGGGGGGGAATATGAGAACAGTTCAGGGGGGGACATGGGAACAGTTCAGGGGGGGACATGAGAACAGTTCGGGGGGGCATGAGAACAGTTCGAGGGGGACATGAGAACAGTTCGGGGGTGGGGACATGAGAACAGTTCGGTGGGGGTACATGAGGACAGTTCGGGGGGGACATGAGGACAGTTCGGGGGGGGAGATGAGAACAGTTCGGGGAGGGACAAGAGGGCAGTTCGGGGGGGGACATGAGAACAGTTCGGGGGGGACATGAGGACAGATCGGCGGGGGGAGATGAGAACAGTTCAGGGGGGGAAATGAGGACAGTTCGGGGGGGGAGATGAGAATAGTTCGGTGGGGACATGAGAACAGTTCGGGGGGGGTACATGGGAACAGTTCGGGGGGGGACATGAGAACAGTTCGGGGGGGGACATGGGAACAGTTCGAGGGGGACATGAGGACAGTTGGGGGGGGACATGAGAACAGTTCGGGGGGGGACATGGGAACCGTTCGGGGGGGGACATGACAACAGTTCGGGGGGGGACATGGGAACAATTCGGTGGGGGTACATGAGGACAGTTCGGGGGGGACATGAGAACAGTTCGGGGGGACATGAGAACAGTTCGGGGGGGGGGCGAACATGAGAATAGTTCGGTGGGGGTACATGAGGACAGTTCGGGGGGGACATGAGGACAGTTCGGGGGGAACATGAGGACTGTTCGGGGGGGACATGAGAACAGTTCGGGGGGGACATGAGAACAGTTCGGGGGGGGGACATGAGAACAGTTCAGGGGGGACATGAGAACAGTTCGGAGGGGGCGAACATGAGAATAGTTTGGGGGGTGCATGAGAACAGTTCGCGTGGGAATATGAGAACAGTTCAGGGGGGGACATGAGAACAGTTTGGGGGGGACATGGGAACAGTTCGGGGGGGGACATGAGGACAGTTCTGGGGGCGACATGGGAACAATTCGGGGTGGGGGCATGAGGACAGTTCGGGGGGGTACATGAGGACAGTTCGGGGGGGGCATGAGAACAGATCGGGGGGGGACATGAGAACAGTTCGGGAGGGGACATCAGAATAGTTCGGGGGGACATGAGAACAGTTCGGCGGAGGACATGAGAATAGTTCGGGGGGACATGAGAACAGATCGGGGGGGGACATGAGAATAGTTCGGGGGGGACATGAGAACAGTTGGGGGGGGGAACATGAGGACAGTTCGGGGGGGACATGAGATCAGACCGGGGGGCGAAATGCGAACAGTTCGGGGGGGGACATGAGAACAGTTCGGGGGGGACATGGGAACAGTTCGGGGAGGACATGAGGACAGTTGGGGGGGGACATGAGAACAGTTCGGGGGGGGACATGGGAACAGTTCGGGGGGGGACATGACGACAGTTCGGGGGGGGACATGGGAACAATTCGGTGGGGGTACATGAGGACAGTTCGGGGGGGACATGAGAACAGTTCGGGGGGGACATGAGAACAGTTCGGGGGGGACATGAGAACAGTTCGGGGGGGGCGAACATGAGAATAGTTTGGGGGGGGCATGAGAACAGTTCGGGGGGGGAATATGAGAACAGTTCAGGGGGGGACATGGGAACAGTTCAGGGGGGGACATGAGAACAGTTCGGGGGGACATGAGAACAGTTCGAGGGGGACATGAGAACAGTTCGGGGGGGACATGGGAACAGTTCGGGGGGGACATGAGGACAGTTGGGGGGGGGACATGAGAACAGTTCGGGGGGGGACATGGGAACAGTTCGGGGGGGACATGACGACAGTTCGGGGGGGGACATGGGAACAATTCGGTGGGGGTACATGAGGACAGTTCGGGGGGGACATGAGAACAGTTCGGGGGGGACATGAGAACAGTTCGGGGGGGGCGAACATGAGAATAGTTTGGGGGGGGCATGAGAACAGTTCGGGGGGGGAATATGAGAACAGTTCAGGGGGGGACATGGGAACAGTTCAGGGGGGGACATGAGAACAGTTCGGGGGGACATGAGAACAGTTCGAGGGGGACATGAGAACAGTTCGGGGGGGGGGACATGAGAACAGTTCGGTGGGGGTACATGAGGACAGTTCGGGGGGGACATGAGGACAGTTCGGGGGGGGAGATGAGAACAGTTCGGGGAGGGACATGAGGGCAGTTCGGGGGGGGACATGAGAACAGTTCGGGGGGGACATGAGGACAGATCGGCGGGGGGAGATGAGAACAGTTCAGGGGGGGAAATGAGGACAGTTCGGGGGGGGAGATGAGAATAGTTCGGTGGGGACATGAGAACAGTTCGGGGGGGGTACATGGGAACAGTTCGGGGGGGGACATGAGAACAGTTCGGGGGGGACATGGGAACAGTTCGAGGGGGACATGAGGACAGTTGGGGGGGGACATGAGAACAGTTCGGGGGGGGACATGGGAACAGTTCGGGGGGGGGACATGACAACAGTTCGGGGGGGGACATGGGAACAATTCGGTGGGGGTACATGAGGACAGTTCGGGGGGGACATGAGAACAGTTCGGGGGGACATGAGAACAGTTCGGGGGGGGGGCGAACATGAGAATAGTTCGGTGGGGGTACATGAGGACAGTTCGGGGGGGACATGAGGAAAGTTCGGGGGGGGGGGAGATGAGAACAGTTCGGGGGGGGACATGAGGGCAGTTCGGGGGGGGACATGAGAACAGTTCGGGGGGGACATGAGGACAGATCAGGGGGGGGAGATGGGAACAGTTCAGGGGGGGACATGAGGACAGTTCGGGGGGGGAGATGAGAATAGTTCGGGGGGGACATGAGAACAGTTCGGGGAGGGGGACATGAGAACAGTTCGGGGGGGGTACATGGGAACAGTTCGGGGGGGGACATGAGAACAGTTCGGTGGGGGGACATGAGGACAGTTTGGGGGGGACATGAGGACAGTTCGGGGGGTACATGAGGACTGTTCGGGGGGGACATGAGAACATTTCGGGGGGGGCGAACATGAGAATAGTTTGGGGGGTGCATGAGAACAGTTCGGGGGGGGAATATGAGAACAGTTCGGGGGGGGGACATGAGAACAGTTCGGTGGGGGTACATGAGGACAGTTCGGGGGGTACATGAGGACAGTTCGGGGGGGGAGATGAGAACAGTTCTGGGAGGGACATGAGGGCAGTTCGGGGGGGGACATGAGAACAGTTCGGGGGGGACATGAGGACAGTTCGGGGGGGGAGATGAGAACAGTTCGGGGGGGACATGGGAACAGTTCGGGGGGGGACATGAGAACAGTTCGGTGGGGGGACATGAGGACAGTTCGGGGGGGACATGAGGACAGTTCGGGGGGAACATGAGGACTGTTCGGGGGGGACATGAGAACATTTCGGGGGGGGACATGAGAACAGTTCAGGGGGGACATGAGAACAGTTCGGAGGGGGCGAACATGAGAATAGTTTGGGGGGTGCATGAGAACAGTTCGCGTGGGAATATGAGAACAGTTCAGGGGGGGACATGAGAACAGTTTGGGGGGGACATGGGAACAGTTCGGGGGGGGACATGAGGACAGTTCTGGGGGCGACATGGGAACAATTCGGGGGTGGGGGCATGAGGACAGTTCGGGGGGGTACATGAGGACAGTTCGGGGGGGGCATGAGAACAGATCGGGGGGGTACATGAGAACTGTTCGGGAGGGGACATCAGAATAGTTCGGGGGGACATGAGAACAGTTCGGCGGAGGACATGAGAATAGTTCGGGGGGACATGAGAACAGATCGGGGGGGGACATGAGAATAGTTCGGGGGGGACATGAGAACAGTTGGGGGGGGGACATGAGGACAGTTCGGGGGGGACATGGGAACAGTTCGGGGGGGGACATGACGACAGTTCGGGGGGGGGACATGGGAACAATTCGGTGGGGGTACATGAGGACAGTTCGGGGGGGACATGAGAACAGTTCGGGGGGGACATGAGAACAGTTCGGGGGGGACATGAGAACAGTTCGGGGGGGGGCGAACATGAGAATAGTTTGGGGGGGGCATGAGAACAGTTCGGGGGGGGAATATGAGAACAGTTCAGGGGGGGACATGGGAACAGTTCAGGGGGGGACATGAGAACAGTTCGGGGGGACATGAGAACAGTTCGAGGGGGGACATGAGAACAGTTCGGGGGGGGGGGGACATGAGAACAGTTCGGTGGGGGTACATGAGGACAGTTCGGGGGGGACATGAGGACAGTTCGGGGGGGGAGATGAGAACAGTTCGGGGAGGGACATGAGGGCAGTTCGGGGAGGGACATGAGGGCAGTTCGGGGGGGACATGAGGACAGATCGGCGGGGGGAGATGAGAACAGTTCAGGGGGGGAAATGAGGACAGTTCGGGGGGGGAGATGAGAATAGTTCGGGGGGGACATGAGAACAGTTCGGGGGGGGTACATGGGAACAGTTCGGGGGGGGACATGAGAACAGTTCGGTGGGGGGACATGAGGACAGTTCGGGGGGGGACATGAGGACAGTTCGGGGGGTACATGAGGACTGTTCGGGGGGGACATGAGAACATTTCGGGGGGGGGCGAACATGAGAATAGTTTGGGGGGTGCATGAGAACAGTTCGGGGGGGGAATATGAGAACAGTTCAGGGGGGGACATGGGAACAGTTCAGGGGGGGACATGAGGAAAGTTCGGGGGGGGACATGAGAACAGTTCGGGGGGGACATGAGAACTGTTCGGGGGGGGACATGAGGACAGTTTGGGGGGGGAGATGAGGACAGTGCGGGGGGGACATGAGGAAAGTTCGGGGAGGGGACATGAGAACAGTTCGGGGGGGGACCTGGGAACAGTTCGGGGGGGACATGAGGACAGTTGGGGAGGACATGAGAACAGTTCGGGGGGGGACATGGGAACAGTTCGGGGGGGGACATGACGACAGTTCGGGGGGGGACATGGGAACAATTCGGTGGGGGTACATGAGGACAGTTCGGGGGGGACATGAGAACAGTTCGGGGGGGACATGAGAACAGTTCGGGGCGGACATGAGGACAGTTCGGGGGGAACATGAGGACTGTTCGGGGGGGACATGAGAACAGTTCGGGGGGGGACATGAGAACAGTTCAGGGGGGACATGAGAACAGTTCGGAGGGGGCGAACATGAGAATAGTTTGGGGGGTGCATGAGAACAGTTCGCGTGGGAATATGAGAACAGTTCAGGGGGGGACATGAGAACAGTTTGGGGGGGACATGGGAACAGTTCGGGGGGGGACATGAGGACAGTTCTGGGGGCGACATGGGAACAATTCGGGGTGGGGGCATGAGGACAGTTCGGGGGGGGTACATGAGGACAGTTCGGGG
>JANJGN010005280.1:0-24582 GCA_026770705.1 Isurus oxyrinchus
CACACACTCACTCACACACACTCTTCTCCCAGAAAGTGCTTAACCCATGAAGATGAGCCATTTTCCGTGATTAAAGGGTTAATGACACCAGCCGCCAGCCACATGCAGCATGTGAGGGAATGAATAGAAAGGATGGACAGACTGTCATGGGGAGCTGATAAGGACGAGAAGGGTGGCGGGAGGAAGCAGAGACGGCTTTTGAAATGGAGTCCCTGCGTTCATGTGGGAACAGTGAGAACCCAATTTGTGCACAGCAAGATCCCACAACCAGCAATGCTATAGTGTCTCTCATTGTCTGTTCTTTAAAGTGATATTTGGTGTGGGATAAATATCGACCTCAGGACACTGGGGAGACCTCCACCTACACAATCCCCACCCCTCAACCTGCTTTCCTTCCAGTAGTGACCTCTGACAGTGCGGAGCTCCCTCAGCACTGACCCTCCCACAGTGCGGCGCTCCCTCAGCGCTGACCCTCCGACAGTGCGGCACTCCCTCAGCACTGACCCTCCGACAGTGCGGAGTTCCCTCAGCACTGACCCTCCCACAGTGCGGCACTCCCTCAGCACTGACCCTCCGACAGTGCGGCGCTCCCTCAGCACTGACCCACCGACAGTGCGGCGCTCCCTCAGCACTGACCCTCCGACAGTGCGGCTCTCCCTCAGCGCTGACCCTCTGACAGTGCGGCGCTCCCTCAGCACTGACCCTCCGACAGTGCGGCGCTCCCTCAGCACTGACCCTCCGACAGTGCGGCTCCTCCTCAGCGCTGACCCTCCGACAGTGCGACGCTCCCTCAGCACCGACCCTCCGACAGCGCGGCGCTCCCTCAGCACTGACCCTCCGACAGTGCGGCACTCCCTCAGCACTGACCCTCCGACAGTGCGGCTCCTCCCTCAGCGCTGACCCTCCGACAGTGCGGCGCTCCCTCAGCACCGACCCTCCGACAGCGCGGCGCTCCCTCAGCACTGACCCTCCGACAGTGCGGCGCTCCCTCAGCACTGCACTGACCCTCCGACAGTGCGGCGCTCCCTCAGCACTGACCCTCCCACAGTGCGGCGCTCCCTCAGCACTGACCCTCCGACAGTGCGGCGCTCCCTCAGCGCTGACCCTCCAACAGTGCGGCGCTCCCTCAGCACTGACCCTCCCACAGTGCGGCACTCCCTCAGCACTGACCCTCCGACAGTGTGGCGCTCCCTCAGCACTGACCCTCCGACAGTGCGGCGCTCCCTCAGCGCTGACCCTCCCACAGTGCGGCGCTCCCTCAGCATTGACCCTCCGACAGTGCGGCGCTCCCTCAGCACTGACCCTCCCACAGTGCAGCGCTCCCTCAGCACTGACCCTCCGACAGTGCGGCGCTCCCTCAGCGCTGACCCTCCGACAGTGCGGCTCTCCCTCAGCACTGACCCTCCCACAGTGCGGCGCTCCCTCAGCACTGACCCTCCCACAGTGCGGTGCTCCCTCAGCGCTGACCCTCCGACAGTGCGGGCGCTCCCTCAGCACTGACCCTCCGACAGTGCGGCGCTCCCTCAGCACTGACCCTCGGACAGTGCAGCGCTCCCTCAGCACTGACCCTCCCACAGTGCAGCGCTCCCTCAGCACTGACCCTCCGATAGTGCGGCTCTCCCTCAGCACTGACCCTCCGACAGTGCGGCGCTCCCTCAGCACTGACCCTCCCACAGTGCGGCTCTCCCTCAGCACTGACCCTCCGACAGTGCGGCGCTCCCTCAGCACTGACCCTCGGACAGTGCAGCGCTCCCTCAGCACTGACCCTCCGACAGTGCGGCGCTCCCTCAGCACTGACCCTCCCACAGTGCGGCTCTCCCTCAGCACTGACCCTCCCACAGTGCGGCGCTCCCTCAGCACTGACCCTCCGACAGTGTGGCGCTCCCCTCAGCACTGACCCTCCGGCAGTGCGGCTCCTCCCTCAGCGCTGACCCTCCCACAGTGCGGCGCTCCCTCAGCACTGACCCTCCCACAGTGCGGCGCTCCCTCAGCACTGACCCTCTGACAGTGCGGCTCTCCCTCAGCACTGACTCCCCCACAGTGCGGCGCTCCCTCAGCACTGACCCTCCGACAGTGCGGCGCTCCCTCAGCACTGACCCTCCGACAGTGCGGCGCTCCCTCAGCACTGACCCTCCGACAGTGCGGCGCTCCCTCAGTGCTGCCTCCTGGAGTTGAGGATGAGCAGGGCACCCAGTTGGATCAGAGAGAGTGAGGGAGAGTCAAGAGGGGACCTCAGAACCGCTTGTCTAAAACCACAAATCAATCCCGGGCCCCTCACGCCAAGAGGAGATCAGGAGGGGGGAGTTTGGATAAACGGCTTAACATCATTTAAAATGGGACTCTACCCTTCAGCCCTAGCCCTCTGCTATACCACAGAGGGTCACACAGCACTTAGCTGGATAAGGGTGAGAGTTCGAACCCCGCTTCAGCCACTGGCTGATTCTAGTTTGTTGGAAGCGATTCTCGAAAAGGTCAGTTAGCAGCTGTTACCCTGACCCGGACAGTGTCGGATTCCTGTGTAAACCCCAGCGCTATGTCATGAACGCCTGTTACTAGGCCAACTGGTCCTTTTATTATACAGCCCTGAGCACTGCCAAACATCCTGAAGGGGCTCCAGAGGGAGGACGAATCAGACAGAACCTGACCCCGAGCCACACGCGGGGATATTAGGGATAGGTGATCAAAATCTTGGTCAGAGAGGTCGGTTTTTAAGGAGCGTCTGAAGCGAGAGAGAGAGAGAGGGTCGGAGAGGGGGTCGGAGAGGTTTAGGGAGGGAATTCCAGAGCTCAGGGCCCCCCCGCAGGCAGCTGAAGGCACGGCCGCCAATGGTGGAGCGTTGGGAATCAGGAGATGCTCGAGAGGCCGGAATTGGAGGAGTGCAGAGATCTCGGAGGGTTGTAGGAGGTTACAGAAATAGGGAGGGTTGTAGGGGCTGGAGGAGGTTACAGAGATAGGGAGGGTTGTAGGGGCTGGAGGAGGTTACAGAGATAGGGAAGGGGTGTAGGGGCTGGAGGAGGTTACAGAGATAGGGAGGGGTGTAGGGGCTGGAGGAGGTTACAGAGATAGGGAGGGTTGAAGGGGCTGGAGTTGGTTACAGAGATAGGGAGGGGTGTAGGGTTTGGAGGAGGTTACAGAGATAGGGAGGGGTGTAGGGGCTGGACGAGGGTACAGAGATAGGGAGGGTTGTAGGTGCTGGAGGAGGTTACAGAGATAGGGAGGGGTGTAGGGGCTGGAGGAGGTTACAGAGATAGGGAGGGGTGTAGGGGCTGGAGGAGGTTACAGAGATAGGGAGTGTTGTAGGCGCTGGAGGAGGTTACAGAGATAGGGAGTGTTGTAGGGGCTGGAGGAGGTAACAGAGATAGGGAGGGGTGTAGGCACTGGAGGAGATTACAGAGATAGGGAGGGTTGTAGGGGCTGGAGGAGGTTACAGAGATAGGGAGGGGTGTAGGGGCTGGAGGAGGTTACAGAGATAGGGAGGGGTGTAGGGGCTGGAGCAGGTTACAGAGATAGGGAGGGTTGTAGGCGCTGGAGGAGGTTACAGAGATAGGGAGGGTTGTAGGGGCTGGAGGAGGTTACAGAGATAGGGAGGGTTGTAGGGGCTGGAGGAGGTTACAGAGATAGGGAGGGTTGTAGGGGCTGGAGGAGGTTACAGATATAGGGAGGGGTGTAGGGGCTGGAGGAGGTTACAGAGATAGGGAGGGGTGTAGGGGCTGGACGAGGTTACAGAGAAAGGGAGGGGTGTAGGTGCTGGGAGGAGGTTACAGAGATAGGGAGGGGTGTAGGGGCTGGAGGAGGTTACAGAGATAGGGAGGGTTGTAGGGGCTGGAGGAGGTTACAGAGATAGGGAGGGGTGTAGGGGCTGGAGGAGGTTACAGAGATAGGGAGGGTTGTAGGGGCTGGAGGAGGTTACAGAGATAGGGAGGTGTGTAGAGGCTGGAGGAGGTTTCAGAGATAGGGAGGGTTGTAGGGGCTGGAGGAGGTTACAGAGATAGGGAGGCTTGTAGGAGGTTACACAGATATGGAGGGGTGTAGGTGGCTGGAGGAGCTTACAGAGATAGGGAGGGGTTTAAGGGGCTGGAGGAGGTTACAGAGATAGGGAGGGTTGTAGGGGCTGGAGGAGGTTACAGAGATAGGGAGGGTTGTAGGGGCTGGAGGAGGTTACAGAGATAGGGAGGGGTGTAGGGTCTGGAGGAGCTTACAGAGATATGGAGGGTTGTAGGGGCTGGAGGCGGTTACAGAGATAGGGAGGGGTGTAGGGGCTGGAGAAGGTTACAGAGATAGGGAGGGGTGTGGGAGCTGGAGGAGGTTACAGAGATAGGGAGGGTTGTAGGAACTGGAGGAGGTTACAGAGATAGGGAGGGCTGTAGGGGCTGGAGGAGGTTACAGAGATAGGGAGAGTTGTAGGGGCTGGAGGAGGTGACAGAGATAGGGAGGGTTGTGGGGGCTGGAGGAGTTTACAGAGATGAGGATTGTAGGGGCTGGAGGAGGTTACAGAGAAAGGGAGGGTTGTAGGGGCTGGAGGAGGTTACAGAGATAGGGAGGGGTGTAGGGACTAGAGGTGGTTACAGAGATAGGGAGGGTTGTAGGGGCTGGAGGAGGTTACAGAGATAGGGAGGGTTGTAGGGGCTGGAGGAGGTTACAGAGATAGGGAGGGGTGTAGGGGCTGGAGGAGGTTACAGAGATAGGGAGGGGTCTAGGGGCTGGAGGTGGTTACAGAGATAGGAGGGGTGTAGGGGCTGGAGGAGGTTACAGAGATAGGAAGGGTTGTAGGGGCTGGAGGAGGTTACAGAGATAGGGAGGGTTGTAGGGGCTGGAGGAGGTTACAGAGACAGGGAGGGGTGTAGGGGCTGGAGGAGGTTACAGAGATAAGGAGGGGTCTAGGGTCTGGAGGGCGTTACAGAGATAGGGAGGGTTGTAGGGGCTCGAGGGGGGTTACAGAGATAGGGAGAGGTGTAGGAGCTGGAGGAGGTTACAGAGATAGGGAGGGGTGTAGGGGCTGGAGGAGGTTACAGAGATAGGGAGGGGTGTAGGGGCTGGGGGAGGTTACAGAGATAGGGAGGGTTGTAGGGGCTGGAGGAGGTTACGGAGATGTGAAGGGTTGGAGGGGCTGGAGGAGGTTACAGAGATAGGGAGGGTTGTAGGGGCTGGAGGAGGTTACAAAGATAGGGAGGGGTGTAGGGGCTGGAGGAGGTTACAGAGATAGGGAGGGTTGTAGGGGCTGTAGGAGGTTACAGAGATAGGGAGGGTTGTAGGGGCTGTAGGAGGTTACAGAGATAGGGAGGGTTGTAGGGGCTGGAGGAGGTTACAGAGATAGGGAGGGGTGTAGGGGCTGGAGGAGGTTACAGAGATAGGGAGGGGTGTAGGGGCTGGAGGAGGTTACAGAGATAGGGAGTGGTGTAGGGTCTGGAGGAGGTTACAGAGATAGGGAGGGGTGTAGGGGCTGGAGGAGGTTACAGAGATAGGGAGGGTTGTAGGGGCTGGAGGAGGTTACAGAGTTAGGGAGGGGTGTAGGGGCTGGAGCAGGTTACAAAGATAGGGAGGGTTGTAGGGGCTGGAGGAGGTTACAGAGATAGGGAGGGGTGTAGGGGCTGGAGGAGGTTACAGAGATAGGGAGGGGTGCAGGGGCTGGAGGAGGTTACAGAGATAGGGAGGGATGGAGTCAGTCACTCGGAGACAGACTGTGGAGTGAAGGAACTAAAACAATGGCTTCGGGTTAGAAATTTCCAGATGACCCCCCTCCCCAGCCTCGACAGCTTTCTGTCGCCGGGGGGTGCAGAGAAATTTCCAGACTCCCCCCCCCCCCCCACCCCACACTGTGTGGGGAGGTGCTTCCTGACATCACCCCTCGCTCTCAGTTTGTATGTTCTGCCCCCTCCTCGTTCTGGACCCCCCCCCCACCCACCAGAGGCAATAGGTTTCTCTCGTTCGAACCCCGTCGAGTCTTTTCATCCTCTTAAACCCCTCGATTTAATCCCCATCCTCACTCGAGCTGTTTTTGCCGGGTTCCAGGGGAGTTTTGTGGGGCATAAAGTTTTTAAAAATTAATTCACAGGTGTGGGCCTCACTGATGGTTGCACAATGTTCAGCACCATTCGCGACTCCTCAGATACTGAAGCGGTCCATGTCCAAATGCAGCAAGACCTGGACAATATCCAGGCTTGGGGCTGACAAGTGGCAAGTAACATTCACCCCACACAAGTACCAGGCAATGACCATCTCCAACAAGAGAGAATCTAACCATCGTCCCTTGACGTTCAATGGCATTCCCATCACTGAATCCCCCACTATCAACGTCCTGGGGGTTACCATTGACCAGAAACTGAACTGGACCCAGCCAGATAAATACTGTGGCTACAAGAGCAGGTCAGAGGCTGGGAATCCTGCGGAGAGTAACTCACCTCCTGACTCCCCAAAGCCTGTCCCCCATCTACAAGGCACAAGTCAGGAGTGTGATGGGATACGCCCCACTTGCCTGGATGAGTGCGGCTCCCACAACACTCAAGAAGCTCGACACCATCCAGGACAAAGCAGCCCCGCTTGATGGGCTCCCCATCCACAAACATTCACTCCCTCCACCACCGACACACAGGGGCAGCAGTGTGTGTACCACCTACAAGATGCACTGCAGCAACTCGCCAAGGCTCCTTCGACAGCGCCGCCCAGACCCACCACCTCTACCACCCAGAAGGACAAGGGCAGCAGACACATGGGGAACACCACCACCTGCAAGTTCCCCTCCGAGCCCCTCACCATCCCGACTTGGAAATATATCGGCCGTTCCTTCACTGTCGCTGGGTCAAAATCCTGGAACTCCCTCCCTAACAGCACGGTGGGTGTACCTACACCACACGGGACAAAATCCTGGAACTCCCTCCCTAACAGCACGGTGGGTGTACCTACACCACACGGGACAAAATCCTGGAACTCCCTCCCTAACAGCACGGTGGGTGTACCTACACCACACGGGGACAAAATCCTGGAACTCCCTCCCTAACAGCACGGTGGGTGTACCTACACCACACGGGACAAAATCCTGGAACTCCCTCCCTAACAGCACGGTGGGTGTACCTACACCACACGGGACAAAATCCTGGAACTCCCTCCCTAACAGCACGGTGGGTGTACCTACACCACACGGGACAAAATCCTGGAACTCCCTCCCTAACAGCACGGTGGGTGTATCTACACCACACGGGACAAAATCCTGGAACTCCCTCCCTAACAGCACGGTGGGTGTATCTACACCACACGGGGACAAAATCCTGGAACTCCCTCCCTAACAGCACAGTGGGTGTACCTACACCACACGGACAAAATCCTGGAACTCCCTCCCTAACAGCACGGTGGGTGTACCTACACCACACGGGACAAAATCCTGGAACTCCCTCCCTAACAGCACGGTGGGTGTACCTACACCACACGGGGACCAAATCCTGGAACTCCCTCCCTAACAGCACGGTGGGTGTACCTACACCACACGGGGACTGCAGCGGCTCAAGAAGGCGGCTCACCCACCACCTTCTCAAGGGGGCAATTAGGGATGGGTAATAAATGCTGGACTAGCTTCAGTATCTGAGGAGTTGTGAATGGTGCTGAACATTGTGCAACCATCAGCGAACATCCCCACTTCTGACCTTATGATGGGAGGAAGGTCATTGATGAAGCAGCTGAAGATGGTTGGGCCGAGGACACTACCCTGAGGAACTCCTGCAGTGATGTCCTGGAGCTGAGATGACTGACCCCCAACAACCACAACCATCTTCCTTTGTGCTCGGTATGACTCCAACCAGCGGAGAGTTTTCCCCCTGATTCCCATTGACTCCAGTTTTGCTGGGGCTCCTTGATGCCACACTCGGTCAAATGCTGCCTCGATGTCAAGGGCAGTCACTCTCACCTCACCTCGGGAGCTCAGCTCTGTGGTCCATGTTTGAACCAAGGCTGTAGTGAGGTCAGGAGCTGAGTGACCCTGGCAGAACCCAAACTGGGCATCAGTGAGCAGGTTATTGCTAAGCAATTGCCGCTTGATAGCACTGTCAGATACCAGCTGCCCTTTGACCTGTAAAATACCACATTGAACCTGAGTAACCCGGTGTCTCTCTCCCCCCGTCTCCCGCTCCCTCTCTCTCGCAGTGCGGGCTGTGGAAGAACAGGTGTTATCTGTACCGTCGACTACATTCGGAGTTTACTCCTGAGAAAGGCAAGTGCAAACTTCAATAACTCCACAACCCAACATTTCACTCTCGGCACCTCCCCCACGGCCGTCTGTCCAACGCCGGGACACTGCCCCACTCTCTCCCCATAGCCCAGTATCAATCCCCAAACTAATCCCACGGCCCCACTCTCTCCCCATAGCCCAGTATCAATCCCCAAACTAATCCCACGGCCCCACTCTCTCCCCATAGCCCTGTCTCCATCCCAAACTAATCCCCCTGCCCCGCTCTCTCCCCATAGCCCTGCATCAATCCCCAAACGAATCCCACTGCCCGGCTCTCTCCCCATAGCCCTGTATCAATCCCCAAACTAATCCCACTGCCCCACTCTCTCCCCATAGCCCTGCATCAATCCCCAAACTAATCCCACTGCCCCACTATCTCCCCATAGCCCTGTATCAATCCCCAAACTAATCCCACTACCCCGCTCTCCCCCCATAGCCCTGTATCAATCCCCAAACTAATCCCATTGCCCCGCTCTCTCCCTATAGCCCTGTATCAATCCCCAAACTAATCCCACTGGCCCGCTCTCTCCCCATAGCTCTGTATCAATTTCTAAACTAATCCCACTGTCCCGCTCTCTCCCCATAGCCCTGTATCAATCCCCAAACTAATCCCACTGCCCCGCTCTCTCCCCATAGCCCTGTATCAATCCCCAAACTAATCCCACTGTCCCGCTCTCTCCCCATAGCCCTGTATCAATCCCCAAACTAATCCCACTGCCCCACTCTCTCCCCATAGCCCTGTATCAATCCCCAAACTAATCCCACTGCCCCGCTCTCTCCCCATAGCCCTGTATCAATCCCCAAACTAATCCCACTGTCCCGCTCTCTCCCCATAGCCCTGTATCAATCCCAAACTAATCCCACTGTCCCACTCTCTCCCCATAGCTCTGTATCAATCCCCAAACTAATCCCATTGCCCCGCTCTCTCCCCATAGCCCTGTATCAATTCCCAAACTAATCCCACTGCCCCACTCTCCCCCCAGAGCTCTGTATCAATTTCTAAACTAATCCCACTGCCCCACTCTCTCTCCATAGGCCTGTATCAATCCCCAAACTAATCCCACTGCCCCGCTCTCTCCCCATAGCCCTGTATCAATCTCCAAACTTTTCCCACTGTCCCGCTCTCTCCCCATAGCCCTGTATCAATCCCCAAACTAATCCCACTGCCCCACTCTCTCCCCATAGCCCTGTATCAATCCCCAAACTAATCCCACTGCCCCGCTCTCTCCCCATAGCCCTGTATCAATCCCCAAACTAATCCCACTGTCCCGCTCTCTCCCCATAGCCCTGTATCAATCCCAAACTAATCCCACTGTCCCACTCTCTCCCCATAGCTCTGTATCAATCCCCAAACTAATCCCATTGCCCCGCTCTCTCCCCATAGCCCTGTATCAATTCCCAAACTAATCCCACTGCCCCACTCTCCCCCCATAGCTCTGTATCAATTTCTAAACTAATCCCACTGCCCCACTCTCTCTCCATAGGCCTGTATCAATCCCCAAACTAATCCCACTGCCCCGCTCTCTCCCCATAGCCCTGTATCAATCTCCAAACTTTTCCCACTGTCCCGCTCTCTCCCCATAGCCCTGTATCAATCCCCAAACTAATCCCACTGCCCCACTCTCTCCCCATAGCCCTGTATCAATCCCAAACTAATCCCACTGCCCCACTCTCTCCCCATAGCCCTGTATCAATCCCAAACTAATCCCACTGCCCCACTCTCTCCCCATAGCCCTGTATCAATCCCCAAACTAATCCCACTGCCCCGCTCTCTCCCCATAGCCCTGTATCAATCCCCAAACTAATCCCACTGCCCCACTCTCTCCCCATAGCCCGGTATCAATCCCCAAACTAATCCCAGTGCCCCACTCTCTCCCCATAGCCCTATATCAATCCCCAAACTAATCCCACTGCCCCACTCTCTCCCCATAGCCCAGTATCAATCCCCAAACTAATCCCAGTGCCCCACTCTCCCCCCATAGCTCTGTATCAATTTCTAAACTAATCCCACTGCCCCACTCTCTCTCCATAGGCCTGTATCAATCCCCAAACTAATCCCACTGCCCCGCTCTCTCCCCATAGCTCTGTATCAATTTCTAAACTAATCCCACTGCCCCACTCTCTCTCCATAGGCCTGTATCAATCCCCAAACTAATCCCACTGCCCCGCTCTCTCCCCATAGCCCTGTATCAATCTCCAAACTTTTCCCACTGTCCCGCTCTCTCCCCATAGCCCTGTATCAATCCCCAAACTAATCCCACTGCCCCACTCTCTCCCCATAGCCCTGTATCAATCCCAAACTAATCCCACTGCCCCACTCTCTCCCCATAGCCCTGTATCAATCCCAAACTAATCCCAGTGCCCCACTCTCTCCCCATAGCCCTGTATCAATCCCCAAACTAATCCCACTGCCCCGCTCTCTCCCCATAGCCCTGTATCAATCCCCAAACTAATCCCACTGCCCCACTCTCTCCCCATAGCCCGGTATCAATCCCCAAACTAATCCCAGTGCCCCACTCTCTCCCCATAGCCCTATATCAATCCCCAAACTAATCCCACTGCCCCACTCTCTCCCCATAGCCCTGTATCAATCCCCAAACTAATCCCAGTGCCCCACTCTCCCCATAGCCCTGTATCAATCCCCAAACTAATCCCACTGCCCCACTCTCTCCCCATAGCCCTGTATCAATCCCCAAACTAATCCCACTGCCCCGCTCTCTCCCCATAGCCCTGTAACAATCCCAAACTAATCCCACTGCCCCACTCTCTCCCCATAGCCCTGTATCAATCCCAAACTAATCCCACTGCCCCGCTCTCTCCCCATAGCCCTGTATCAATCCCCAAACTAATCCCACTGTCCCGCTCTCTCCCCATAGCCCATAGTCCTGTATAAATCCCCAAACTAATCCCACTGCCCCTCTCTCTCCCCATAGCCCTGTATCAATCCCTAACTAATCCCACTGTCCCGCTCTCGCGCCATAGCCCTGTATCAATCCCAAACTAATACCACAGCCCCACTCTCTCCCCATAGCCCTGTATCAATCCCCAAACTAATCCCACTGCCCCGCTCTCTCCCCATAGCCCTGTATCAATCCCCAAACTAATCCCAATGTCCCGCGCTCTCCCTATAGCCCTGTATCAATCCCAAACTAATCCCACTGCCCCACTCTCTCCCCATAGCCCTATATCAATCCCCAAACTAATCCCACTGTCCCGCTCTCTCCCCATAGCCCTATATCAATCCCCAAACTAATCCCACTGTCCCGCTCTCTCCCTATAGCCCTGTATCAATCCCAAACTAATCCCACTGTCCCGCTCTCGCCCCATAGCCCTTTATCAATCCCAAACTAATCCCACTGCCCCACTCTCACCCCATAGCCCTGTATCAATCCCAAACTAATACCACATCCCCACTCTCTCCCCATAGCCCTGTATCAATCCCAAACTAATCCCACTGCCCCACTCTCTCCCCATAGTCCTGTATCAATCTCAAACTAATCCCACTGCCCCACTCTCTCCCCATAGCCCTGTATCAATCCCAAACTAATCCCACTGCCCTGCTCTCTCCCCATAGCCCTGTATCAATCCCAATCTAATCCCACTCCCCACTCTCTCCCCATAGCCCTGTATCAATCCCAAACTAATCCCACTGCCCCGCTCTCTCCCCATAGCCCTGTATCAATCCCAATCTAATCCCACTCCCCACTCTCTCCCCATAGCCCTGTATCAATCCCCAAACTAATCCCACTGTCCCAATCTCTCCCCTTAGCCCTGTATCAATCCCAAACTAATCCCACTGTCCCACTCTCCCCATAGCCCTGTATCAATCCCAAACTAATCCCACTGTCCCACTCTCCCCATAGCCCTGTACTGTTCTGTATTATTTATTACCTGCCTCACAGAGGAATGACTTCAGCCCCCTGTGTGCCTCTCCTCCCTCTAAACACAGGATCCTTATGTCCTGGCTTCATTGCCGCCCCCCCACCTCACACACCCACCCCAAAATGCACCCCTGGATTTGCCAACTCTCCAGAGCCAGTGGTCCCAGTTGGGTGTGCAGGGCCCCTGTGGTCAATAGGCAAAGGGCAGTTCATTCAACACCTCACATTTCCTGTAGATGTGTCGGGCACATGGGTAGCTGTGGGATTGGTGGCCAATCGGGCGAGGGAGAGGCCATTGGCTTTCTGATTGGCCGTTGGAAGGCTTGGGCGGACATGTCGAGTGGCCAATGGCGGTGGAGAACGGTCAGGTTTGGAGGGGTTCAGAGGTCAGAAGTCATGTGTCCAAACCGCCTGGACTCCAGCCAATCAGCATTGGTGGCCTGACCTCCCCTTTTCCCATCATCACTTGCCCCCTCCTGGTTACCCCTCCGTGTCTACCCAATCATTCCCACCGCTCGACTGGGCGCTGGTGTCAGCCCTTCACCTTTGACCCCTGGACCGCGCAAACAAGACAACCTCCGGATGGCCGCTTCCTCCCCTCACCCACGCCACGGGCGAGAGGTCGGTCTGGGGGGACTTGTTGGGGGGGGGGTGGGGTGCGGAGGGGGGCAGGGTGAAATGTCCTCTGAGAGCCACCAACCCATCGAATAAAAGTGCCGCTGACCCTTCACCTTCCAGGCAATCGGTGAGGGATTCTCCATCCAGGACATCGTCAGGGAGATGCGACAGCAGAGACCAGCAGCTGTGCAGACCAAGGTGAGTGCCAAATCCTCATAAACACCCAAACACCAGCTCACCCACCTGCCCCACTTTTCCGGCTGAAATCTCCTCATTCTGGCACCGCGACAAGATACAGAATAAAGCTGCCTTTACCCCGTCCCAATCAAACACTCCCAGGACAGGTACAGCACGGGGTTAGATACAGAGTAAAGCTCCCTCTACACCATCCCCATCAAACACTCCCAGGACAGGTACAGCACGGGGTTAGATACAGAGTAAAGCTCCTTCTACACTGCCCCCATCAAACACTCCCAGGACAGGTACAGCACGGGGTTAGATACAGAGTAAAGCTCCCTCTACACTGTCCCCATCAAACACTCCCAGGACAGGTACAGCACGGGGTTAGACACAGAGTAAAGCTCCCTCTACACCGTCCCCATCAAACACTCCCAGGACAGGTACAGCATGGGGTTAGATACAGAGTAAAGCTCCCTCTACACCGTCCCCATCAAACACTCCCAGGACAGGTACAGCACGGGGTTAGATACAGAGTAAAGCTCCCTCTACACCGTCCCCATCAAACACTCCCAGGGCAGGTACAGCACAGGGTTAGATACAGAGTAAAGCTGCCTTTACCCCATCCCCATCAAACACTCCCAG
This sequence comes from Isurus oxyrinchus, assembly GCA_026770705.1. NCBI lineage: Eukaryota > Metazoa > Chordata > Chondrichthyes > Lamniformes > Lamnidae > Isurus > Isurus oxyrinchus. Next base: position 13,537 of record JANJGN010005280.1, read on the forward strand.
GACAGGTACAGCACGGGGTTAGATACAGAGTAAAGCTGCCTTTACCCCGTCCCCATCAAACACTCCCAGGACAGGTACAGCACGGGGTTAGATACAGAGTAAAGATCCCTCTACACTGTCCCCATCAAATACTCCCAGGACGGGTACAGCATGGGGTTAGATACAGAGTAAAGCTCCCTCTACACCGTCCCCATCAAACACTCCCAGGACAGGTACAGCACGGAGTTAGATACAGAGTAAAGCTCCTTCTACATTGTCCCCATCAAACACTCCCAGGACAGTTAAAGCACGGGGTTAGATACAGAGTAAAGCTCCCTCTACACCGTCCCCATCAAACACTCCCAGGACAGGTACAGCACAGGGTTAGATACAGAGTAAAGCTCCCTCTACACCGTCCCCATCAAACACTCCCAGGACAGGTACAGCACGGTGTTAGATACAGAGTAAACTCCCTCTAAACTGTCTCCATCAAACACTCCCAGGACAGGTACAGCACGGGGTTAGATACAGAGTAAAGCTCCCTCTACACTGTCCCCATCAAACACTCCCAGGACAGGTACAGCACAGTGTTAGATACAGAGTAAACTCCCTCTAAACTGTCTCCATCAAACACTCCCAGGACAGGTACAGCACGGGGTTAGATATAGAGTAAAGCTCCCTCTACACTGTCCCCATCAAACACTCCCAGGACAGGTACAGCACAGTGTTAGATACAGAGTAAACTCCCTCTAAACTGTCTCCATCAAACACTCCCAGGACAGGTACAGCACGGGGTTAGATACAGAGTAAAGCTTCCTCTACACTGTCCCCATCAAACACTCCCAGGACAGGTACAGCATGGTGTTAGATACAGAGTAAAGCTCCCTCTACACCGTCTGCATCAAACAGTCCCAGGACAGGTACAGCACGGAGTTAGATACAGGGTAAAGCTCCCTCTACACCGTCCCCATCAAACACTCCCAGGACAGGTACAGCACGGTGTTAGATACAGAGTAAAGCTCCTTCTACACCGTCTGCATCAAACACTCCCAGGACAGGTACAGCACGGAGTTAGATACTGGGTAAAGCTCCCTCTACACCGTCCCCATCAAACAGCCCCAGGACAGGTACAGCACGGGGTTAGATACCGAGTAAAGCTCCCTCTATACCATCCCCATCAAACACCCCCAGGACAAGTACAGCACGGGGTTAGATACAGAGTAAATCTCCCTCTACACTGTCTCCATCAAACACTTCCAGGACAGGTACAGCACGGGGTTAGATACAGAGTAAAGCTCCCTCTACACTGCCCCCAACAAACACCCCCAGGACAGGTACAGCACGGGGTTAGAAACAGAGTAAAGCTCCCTCTACGCTGTCCCCATCAAACACTCCCAGGACAGGTACAGCACAGGGTTAGATACAGAGTAAAGCTCCGTCTACACTGTCTCCATCAAACACTCCTAGGACAGGTACAGCACAGCGTTAGATACAGAGTAAAGCTCCCTCTACGCTGTCCCCATCAAACACTCCCAGGACAGGTACAGCACGGGGTTAGATACAGAGTAAAGCTCCCTCTACACCGTCCCCATCAAACACTCCCAGGACAGGTACAGCATGGGGTTAGCTACAGAGTAAATCTCCCTCTACACCGTCTGCATCAAACACTCCCAGGACAGTTACAGCACAGAGTTAGATACAGGGTAAAGCTCCCTCTACACCGTCCCCATCAAACACTCCCAGGACAGGTACAGCATGGGCTTAGATACAGAGTAAAGCTCCCTCTACACCGTCCCCATCAAACACTCCCAGGACAGGTACAGCATGGGGTTAGATACAGAGTAAAGCTTCCTCTACACTGTCCCCATCAAACACTCCCAGGACAGGTACAGCATGGTGTTAGATACAGAGTAAAGCTCCCTCTACACTGTCCCCATCAAACACTCCCAGGACAGGTACAGCATGGTGTTAGATACAGAGTAAAGCTCCCTCTACACCGTCTGCATCAAACAGTCCCAGGACAGGTACAGCACGGAGTTAGATACAGGGTAAAGCTCCCTCTACACCGTCCCCATCAAACACTCCCAGGACAGGTACAGCACGGTGTTAGATACAGAGTAAAGCTCCTTCTACACCGTCTGCATCAAACACTCCCAGGACAGGTACAGCACGGAGTTAGATACTGGGTAAAGCTCCCTCTACACCGTCCCCATCAAACAGCCCCAGGACAGGTACAGCACGGGGTTAGATACCGAGTAAAGCTCCCTCTATACCATCCCCATCAAACACCCCCAGGACAGGTACAGCACGGGGTTAGAAACAGAGTAAAGCTCCCTCTACGCTGTCCCCATCAAACACTCCCAGGACAGGTACAGCACAGGGTTAGATACAGAGTAAAGCTCCGTCTACACTGTCTCCATCAAACACTCCTAGGACAGGTATAGCACAGCGTTAGATACAGAGTAAAGCTCCCTCTACGCTGTCCCCATCAAACACTCCCAGGACAGGTACAGCACGGGGTTAGATACAGAGTAAAGCTCCCTCTACACCGTCCCCATCAAACACTCCCAGGACAGGTACAGCATGGGGTTAGCTACAGAGTAAATCTCCCTCTACACCGTCTGCATCAAACACTCCCAGGACAGTTACAGCACGGGGTTAGATACAGAGTAAAGCTCCCTCTACACTGTCCCCATCAAACACTCCCAGGACAGGTACAGCATGGGGTTAGATACAGAGTAAAGCTTCCTCTACACTGTCCCCATCAAACACTCCCAGGACAGGTACAGCATGGTGTTAGATACAGAGTAAAGCTCCTTCTACACCGTCTGCATCAAACACTCCCAGGACAGGTACAGCACGGAGTTAGATACTGGGTAAAGCTCCCTCTACACCGTCCCCATCAAACAGCCCCAGGACAGGTACAGCACGGGGTTAGATACCGAGTAAAGCTCCCTCTATACCATCCCCATCAAACACCCCCAGGACAAGTACAGCACGGGGTTAGATACAGAGTAAATCTCCCTCTACACTGTCTCCATCAAACACTTCCAGGACAGGTACAGCACGGGGTTAGATACAGAGTAAAGCTCCCTCTACACTGCCCCCAACAAACACCCCCAGGACAGGTACAGCACGGGGTTAGAAACAGAGTAAAGCTCCCTCTACGCTGTCCCCATCAAACACTCCCAGGACAGGTACAGCACAGGGTTAGATACAGAGTAAAGCTCCGTCTACACTGTCTCCATCAAACACTCCTAGGACAGGTACAGCACAGCGTTAGATACAGAGTAAAGCTCCCTCTACGCTGTCCCCATCAAACACTCCCAGGACAGGTACAGCACGGGGTTAGATACAGAGTAAAGCTCCCTCTACACCGTCCCCATCAAACACTCCCAGGACAGGTACAGCATGGGGTTAGCTACAGAGTAAATCTCCCTCTACACCGTCTGCATCAAACACTCCCAGGACAGTTACAGCACGGAGTTAGATACAGGGTAAAGCTCCCTCTACACCGTCCCCATCAAACACTCCCAGGACAGGTACAGCATGGGCTTAGATACAGAGTAAAGCTCCCTCTACACCGTCCCCATCAAACACTCCCAGGACAGGTACAGCATGGGGTTAGATACAGAGTAAAGCTTCCTCTACACTGTCCCCATCAAACACTCCCAGGACAGGTACAGCATGGTGTTAGATACAGAGTAAAGCTCCCTCTACACTGTCCCCATCAAACACTCCCAGGACAGGTACAGCATGGTGTTAGATACAGAGTAAAGCTCCCTCTACACCGTCTGCATCAAACAGTCCCAGGACAGGTACAGCACGGAGTTAGATACAGGGTAAAGCTCCCTCTACACCGTCCCCATCAAACACTCCCAGGACAGGTACAGCACGGTGTTAGATACAGAGTAAAGCTCCTTCTACACCGTCTGCATCAAACACTCCCAGGACAGGTACAGCACGGAGTTAGATACTGGGTAAAGCTCCCTCTACACCGTCCCCATCAAACAGCCCCAGGACAGGTACAGCACGGGGTTAGATACCGAGTAAAGCTCCCTCTATACCATCCCCATCAAACACCCCCAGGACAGGTACAGCACGGGGTTAGAAACAGAGTAAAGCTCCCTCTACGCTGTCCCCATCAAACACTCCCAGGACAGGTACAGCACAGGGTTAGATACAGAGTAAAGCTCCGTCTACACTGTCTCCATCAAACACTCCTAGGACAGGTATAGCACAGCGTTAGATACAGAGTAAAGCTCCCTCTACGCTGTCCCCATCAAACACTCCCAGGACAGGTACAGCACGGGGTTAGATACAGAGTAAAGCTCCCTCTACACCGTCCCCATCAAACACTCCCAGGACAGGTACAGCATGGGGTTAGCTACAGAGTAAATCTCCCTCTACACCGTCTGCATCAAACACTCCCAGGACAGTTACAGCACGGAGTTAGATACAGGGTAAAGCTCCCTCTACACCGTCCCCATCAAACACTCCCAGGACAGGTACAGCATGGGCTTAGATACAGAGTAAAGCTCCCTCTACACCGTCCCCATCAAACACTCCCAGGACAGGTACAGCTCTGTGTCCAGCCTGCAGAAGTTTGTGTGACCGGGGCTGTGACCTGTTTCGATGAGCAGCGCCGCCGATAGCGATCCAGCCTTGATTATCCAATCTGCCCACAGTATCTCGCCTGGTGCCCTGTCAAACTGCTGAGCCGACAGTGGGGGGATCGGTTTGTGCTGCCCTTTGACCCCGGGTCAGGTTCAAGGCTGCCCGCCTGGCCTGGCCTAACCCTCAGGCCCAGGCTCGGAGGCCGGAGGAGGTGTCGGTGGGACAGTCAGTGTCTGCTCCCTGACCCCATCCCTTGCTGCCTTTCCCTTTACTCCCCCTGGCCCCGCTCCCTCTGCTGCTCCCTCCCCGGTCACATTCCGACACACCTGGAGGTGTGAGTGTGGGTCTCCCCCAGCGTCTGTCCCCGTGCCACCGGCCCCAGGCCTGGTTATATAGGTCGGGCCTAGTCACAGCTTCGCCAGCCCGAGCCCTTCCCCTCTGGACTCTCCCTGTCCTTTCCCGAGTCAGGCCGCCCACAGAGTCGTCAACCTCCTCCCCAACCCGGACCCCCCTCCCCAACCCGGACCCCCCTCCTCAACCCGGACCCCCCTCCCCAACCCAGTACCCCCCTCCCCAACCCGGACCCCCCTCCCCAACCCGGACACCTCCCCAACCCGGAACCCCCCTCCTCAACCCGGACCCTGTCCCCAACCCAGACCCCCCTCCCCAACCCGGAACCCCCTCCTCAACCCGGACCCCCCTCCTCAACCCGGAACCCCCTCCTCAACCCGGACCCCCCTCCTCAACCCGGAACCCCCTCCTCAACCCGGACCCCCCTCCTCAACCCGGAACCCCCTCCTCAACCCGGACCCCCCTCCTCAACCCGGACCCCCCTCCTCAACCCGGACCCCCCTCCTCAACCCAGTACCCCCCCTCCCCAACCCGGAACCCCCTCCCCAACCCGGAACCCCCCTCCCCAACCCGGAACCCCCTCCTCAACCCGGACCCCCCTCCTCAACCCGGACCCCCCTCCTCAACCCGGACCCCCCTCCTCAACCCGGAACCCCCTCCTCAACCCGGACCCCCCTCCTCAACCCGGACCCCCCTCCTCAACCCGGACCCCCCTCCTCAACCCGGTACCCCCCCTCCCCAACCCGGACTCCGTCCCCAACCCGGAACCCCCCTCCTCAACCCGGACCCCGTCCCCAACCCAGAACCCCCCTCCTCAACCCGGAACCCCCACCCCAACCTGGAACCCCCTCCTCAACCCGGAACCCGCTCCCCAACCCGGAACCCCCACCCCAACCTGAACCCCCTCCTCAACCCGGAACCCGCTCCCCAACCCGGAACCCCCACCCCAACCCGAACCCCCCTCCCCAACCCGAACCCCCCTCCTCAACCCAGTACCCCCCCTCCCCAACCCGGACTCCGTCCCCAACCCGGAACCCCCCTCCCCAACCCGGAACCCCCTCCTCAACCCGGACCCCCCTCCTCAACCCGGACCCCCCTCCTCAACCCGGACCCCCCTCCTCAACCCGGAACCCCCTCCTCAACCCGGACCCCCCTCCTCAACCCGGACCCCCCTCCTCAACCCGGACCCCCCTCCTCAACCCAGTACCCCCCTCCCCAACCCGGACTCCGTCCCCAACCCGGACCCCCCTCCTCAACCCGGACCCCGTCCCCAACCCAGAACCCCCCTCCTCAACCCGGACCCCGTCCCCAACCCAGACCCCCCTCCCCAACCCGGAACCCCCACCCCAACCTGGAACCCCCACCCCAACCTGAACCCCCTCCTCAACCCGGAACCCGCTCCCCAACCCGGAACCCCCACCCCAACCCGAACCCCCCTCCCCAACCCGAACCCCCCTCCCCAACCCGGACCCCCCACCCCAACCCTGACTCCCTCCCCGGACCCCTTCCCCAACCCTGACCCCCCTATCCAACCCTGACTCCCTCCCCGGACCCCGTCCCCAACCCGGAACCCCTCTCCCCAACCCGGAACCCCTCTCCCCAACCTGAAACCCCCTCCCCAACCCTGACCCCCCTCCCCAACCCGAACCCCCCTCCCCAACCTGAACCCCCCTCCCCAACTCGGAACCCCCTCCCCAACAGGGAACCCCCTCCCCAACAGGGAACCCCTCTCCCCAACCTGAAACCCCCTCCCCAACCCTGACCCCCCTCCCCAACCCGAACCCCCCTCCCCAACCTGAACCCCCCTCCCCAACTCGGAACCCCCTCCCCAACAGGGAACCCCCTCCCCAACAGGGAACCCCCTCCCCAACCCTGACTCCCTCCCCGGACCCCATCCCCAACCCGGAACCCCCTCCCCAATCCGGACCCCCCTCCCCAACCCAGACCCCCCCACCCCAACCTGAACCCCCCTCCCCAACCCAGAACCCCCCTCCCCAACCCGGACCCCCCTCCCCAACCCGGACTCCACTCCCCAACCCGAACCCGCCTCCCCAACCCGGAACCCCCACCCCAACCTGAATCCCCCTCCCCAACCCGGACCCCCCACCCCAACCCTGACTCCCTCCCCGGACGCCCTCCCCAACACTGACCCCCCTCCCCAACCCTGACTCCCTCCCCGGACCCCGTCCCCAACCCGAACCCCCTCCCCAACCCGTACACCACTCCCCAACCCTGACTCCCACCCCGGACCCCCACCCCAACCCGGAACACCCCTCCCCAACCCGGACCCCCCCTCCCCAACCCGGACACCCCTCCCCAACCCGGACACCCCTCCCCAACCAGGACACCCCTCCCCAACCCGGAGCCCCCTCCCCAATCCGGACCCCCCTCCCCAACCCAGTCCCCCCTCCCCAAACCCCTCCCCGACCCGGAACCTCTCCCCGAACCAGACCCCCTTCCCAACCCAGACCCCCTCCCCAACCCGGACCCCCTCCCCAACCCGGACCCCCTCCCCAACCCGGACCCTCTCCCCAACCCGGACCCTAACCTGGACCCCTCCCCAACCTGGATGCCCCTCCCCATCCCAGAAACCCTTTCCCTCCACGACCCAGAAACCCTGACCTGGTCCCCCCTGCCCGACCCGGTCCCCCCTCCCCAACCCAGACCCCCTCCCCAACCCGAACCCCAACCCGGACCCCCTCCCCAACCCGAACCCCCCATCCCCAACCCGGACCCCCCTCCCCAACCGGGACCCCCTCCCCAACCCAGACCCCCTCCCCAACCCGGACACCAACCCGGACCCACTCCCCAACCCGAACCCCCCATCCCCATCCCGAACCCCCCCTCCCCAACTCAGATCCCCCTCCCCCAACCTGGACCACGCTCCCCAAACTGGACCCCCCTCCCCGACCCGGACCCCCTCCCCAACCCAGACCCATTTCCTCAACCCAGAACCCCTTCCCCTCCCCAACCGGGACCTCTCTCTCCATCCCGGACCCCTCTCTCCATCCCGGGCCCCGCTCTCCATCCCGGACCCCCCTCCCCAACCCAGAGCCCCCTCCCAAACCCAACCCAGAGCACCCTCCCGAACTCAACCCGGACCCCCTTCCCCGACCTGGACCCCCCTCCCCATCCCGGAACCTCTCCCCAACTGGGACCCCCTCCCCAACCTGGACCCCCCTCCCCGACCCAGATCCATTTCCCCAACCCGGACCCCCCTTCCCCGACCCGGACTCCCTTCCCCTCCCCGACCCGGACCCCCCTCCACAACCGGGACCCCCCCTCCCCATCCCGGGCCCCTCTCTCCATCCCGGACCCCTCTCTCCAACCCAGAGCCCCCTCCCGAACCCAACCTGGACCCACCACCCCGACCTGGACCCCTTCCCGCAACCCCCTCCCCAACCCGAAACCCCTTCCCAACCCGAAACCCCTTCCCGCAATCCCCTCCCCAACCCGTACCCACCTCCACAACCCGGACCCCTTCCCCTCCCCGACCCGGACCCCCCCTCCCCAACCCGGACCCCCCTCCCCAACCCGGACCCCCACTTCCCAACCCAGAGCCCCCCTCCCCAACCCAACCTGAACCCACCACCCCGATCCAGACCCACCACCCCGACACGGACCCCCCCCTCCCCAAGCCGGACCCCCCTCCCCAACCTGGACCCCCACTTCCCAACGTTGAGCCCCCTCCCCAACCCAACCCGGACCCACCTCCCCGACATTGACCCACCTCCCCAACCCTGGAGACACCTACCCAACCCTGACACCCCCTACCCAACCCCGACACCCCCTACCCAACCCTGACACCCCCTACCCAACCCCGACACCCCCTACCCAACCCTGACACCCCCTACCCAACCCCGACACCCCCTACCCAACCCGGAAACCCTCTACCCAACCCAGACACCCCCTCTCCAGCCCGGACCCCCCTCCCCATCCCAGAGCCCCCTCCCCAACACGGACACACCTTCCCATCCCGGAACCCCTCCCCTCACAGATCCCCCCTCTTGCCACCCCCTCCGATTCCCTCCTCAGCTCACCCTGGGTGTCTTGTGTACTGTCCGTCCGACTGCTCTCCCTCCCTCCCAGATTAACATGTCCCCTCTTCACAGGACCAGTACGAGTTTATCTATCGTTTCGTGGCTGAGATGTTTCAGAAGGAATTGGCGAGAGGCCTACACGACCATCAGAACCTGGCGAAAGTAAGAGAATGGAAAATTCCAGCATCCCGGGCTTAAATCTCTGCCTCTCGGACTCTCCCCCTCGCCCACAGACACTGACCCTCTCCCTCGCACCCTCCCTCTCTCCCACAGACCCTCCCTCTCTCCCTCGGACCCTTCCCCTCTCCCACAGACCCTCCCCCTCTCCCACAGACACTGACCCTCTCCCACAGACACTAACCCTCTCCCTCGCACCCTCCCCCTCTCCCACAGACACTGACCCTCTCCCACAGACCCTCCCCCTCTCCCACAGACACTCCCCCTCTCCCACAGACACTGACCCTCTCCCTCGCACCCTCCCCTTCTCCCACAGACCCTCCCTCTCTCCCTCGGACCCTCCCCCTCTCCCACAGACCCTCCCCTCTCCCACAGACACTGACCCTCTCCCTCACACCCTCCCCCTCTCCCACAGACACTGACCCTCTCCCACAAAACCTCCCCCTCTCCCACAGACACTGACCCTCTCCCTCTCACCCTCCCCCTCTCCCACACACACTGACCCTCTCCCTCACACCCTCCCCCTCTCCCACAGACACTGACCCTCTCCCACAGAACCTCCCCCTCTCCCACAGAACCTCCCCCTCTCCCACAGACACTGACCCTCTCCCACAGACACTCCCCCTCTCCCACAGACACTGACCCACTCCCTTGGACCCTCCCACTCTCCCACAGACACTGACCCTCTCCCTCGCACCCTCCCCCTCTCCCACAAACCCTCCCCCTCTCCCACAGACACTCCCCCTCTCCCACAGACACTGACCCACTCCCTCGGACCCTCCCACTCTCCCACAGACACTGACCCCTCTCCCTCTCGGACCCTCCCCCTCTCCCACAGACACTAACCCTCTCCCTCGCACCCTCCCCCCTCTCCCACAGACACTAACTCTCTCCCTCGGACCCTCCCCCCTCTCCCACAGACACTGACCCTCTCTCTCTCGGACCCTCACCCTCTCCCACATACACTGACCCTCTCCCTTGGACCCTCCCCCCCTCCCAAAGACACTGACCTTCTCCCACTCGGACCCTGACCCTCTCCCTCGGCCACTCCGCCGGTTCCCAGCCCCTCCCCCCAGCTCCTGTCCCACCCTCTGGCCCCCCCAGCCCCTCTCCCAAGGCCCTTAGGCCCCCCACTCTCAGTCTCTCGCACTTGGACTCTCCATGCCTCCCTACCTGTCCCCACCACCCTCTGTCTCTTTATTTCTCTCTCCCTCTCCCTCAGTGTTTGCCTCACTTTCTCTCTGTCCCTCTGCCTACACCTCACTCTATTTTCCCCTTGTGCTCCCCTTCCTCCATCGGAGAGTCAGTGCTGAGGGAGCGCCGCACTGTGGGAGGGTCAGTGATGAGGGAGCGCCGCACTGTGGGAGGGTCAGTGCTGAGGGAGCGCCGCACTGTGGGAGGGTCAGTGCTGAGGGAGCGCCGCACTGTGGGAGGGTCAGTGCTGAGGGAGCGCCACACTGTGGGAGGGTCAGTGCTGAGGGAGCGCCGCGCTGTGGGAGGGTCAGTGCTGAGGGAGCGCCGCATTGTGGGAGGGTCAGTGCTGAGGGAGCACTGCACTGTCGGAGGGTCAGTACTGAGGGAGCGCCGCACTGTGGGAGGGTCAGTGCTGAGGGAGCGCCGCACTGTCGGAGGGTCAGTACTGAGGGAGCGCCGCACTGTGGGAGGGTCAGCGCTGAGGGAGCGCCGCACTGTCGGAGGGTCAGTGCTGAGGGAGCGCCGCACTGTGGGAGGGTCAGTGCTGAGGGAGTGCCGCACTGTCGGAGGGTCAGTGCTGAGGGAGCGCTGCACTGTCGGAGGGTCAGTGCTGAGGGAGCGCCGCACTGTGGGAGGGTCAGTGCTGAGGGAGCGCCGCACTGTGGGAGGGTCAGTGCTGAGGGAGCGC
>JANJGN010005281.1:0-24575 GCA_026770705.1 Isurus oxyrinchus
AACACTGATAGCCCCAATCCCCCTGCGTAATCTCACACTGATAGCCCAAAAACCCCTGTGTAATCTTACACAGATAGCCGAAATTACCCCTGAGTAATATAACAGTGATAGCCCAAAACCTCCAGTGTAATCTCACACTGAAAGACAAAATCCCCCTCTGTAATTTCTCGGTGATAGCCCAAATCCCCATGAGTAATCTCACACTGATAGCCCAAATACACCCGGTGTAATCTCACACTGATTGCCGAAATCCCACTTGTGACTTCAACATGATAGCCCAAATCCCCCTTGTAACCTCTCACTGATAGCACAAAACCCACTTGTCACCTCAGATTGATTCCCAAATCCACCTGTGTAACCTCACACTGATAGCCCAAAAAGCCTTGTAATATCATGCTGACAGCCCAAATCCCCTTGTAACCTCACACTGATAGCCCAAATCCTCTTGTGTCATTTCACACTGGAAGCCCAAATTCCCCCTGTGTCATCTCACACTGATAGCCCAAATGCCCCTGTGTAATCTCACACTGATATCCCAAATCCACCTGTGTAATTTCATAGTGATAGCCCAAATCCGCCTGGTAACCTCACACTGATAGCCCAAATCCCACTGCATAATCTTACACTGACAGCACAAATTCCCCTGTGTAATCTCACTCTGATTGCCCAAATCCCTCTGTGTAATCTCACACTGATAGCCCAAATTCCCCCTGTGTCATGATTGCCCAAATCCTCTGTTTAATCTCACACTGATAGCCCAAATCCCCTTTGTAACCTCACAGTGCTGGCCCAAATCCCGCTGTGCAATCTCACAGTGATAGCCCAAATACCCCTGTGTAATCTCACAGTGATAGCCCAAATGCACCTTGTAACCTTACACTGATAGCACAAATCCCGCTTATAACCTCACACTGATAGCGCAAATTCTCTTGTGTAATCTCACACTGATAGCCCAAATCCCCCTGTGTAACCTCAGATTGATAGCCCATATCTCCCTGTGTAATCTCACATTGATAGCACAAATACCCCTTGTAATCTAACACTGATAGACCAAATACCCCTTGGAACCTCACACTGATAGCCAAAATCCCCTTTGTAACCTCACACTGATAGCCCAAATCCCCCTGTGTAACCTCACACTGATAGCCCAAACACCCCTGTGTAATATCACAGTATTAGCCCAAATCCCCCTGTGTAATCTCACAGTGATAGCCCAAATCTCCATTGTAATCTAACCCTGATATCCCAAATCCCCCGGTAACGTCACAGTGATAGCCCAAATCCCCATGTGTAATCTCACACTGATAGCCCAAATACACCCGGTGTAATCTCACACTGATAGCCGAAATCCCACTTGTGACCTCAACATGATAGCCCAAAACCCCTTCGTAACCTCTCACTGATAGCCCAAAACCCCCTTGTAACCTAAGATTGATTCCCAAATCCACCTGTGTTACCTCACACTGATAGCCCAAATCCCCCATGTAATATCATGCTGACAGCCCAAATCCCCTTGTAACCTCACACTGATAGCCCAAATCCTCTTGTGTCATTTCACACTGGAAGCCCAAATTCCCCCTGTGTCATCTCACACTGATAGCCCAAATCCCCCTTTGTAATCTCACAGTGATAACCCAAATCCACCTGTGTAATTTCACAGTATTAGCCCAAATCCCCCTGTGTAATCTCACACTGATAGCCCAAATCCCCCTTGGAACCTCACACTGATAGCACAAATCTCTGTGTGTAATTTCACATTGATAGCCCAAATCCCCCTTGTAACCTCACACTGATAGCCCCAATCCCCCTGTGTAATCTCACAATGATAGCACAAAACCCCTTGTCTAATCTTACACCCGAAATACCCCTGAGTAATATAACAGTGATAGCCCAAATGCCTTTGTGTCATCTCACACTGGTAGCCAAATCCCCCATGAAACCTCACACTGATAACCCAAATCCCCCTGTGCAATCTCACACTAATACCCCAAATCCCACTGTATACTCTCACACTCATAGCCCAAATACACGCGGTGTAATCTCACACTGATAGCCCAAAGCCCACTTGTAAACTAATAATGATAGCCAAATCCCCCTCATAATCTCACACTGATAGCCCAAATCCCACTTGTAACCTCACATTGAGAGCACAAATCCCCCTTGTAATCTCACACTGATAGCCCCAATTCCCCTGTGTAATCTCACAGTGATAGTCCAAATCCCCCTGTGTAATCTCACACTGATAGCCCAAATTCCCCTTGTAACCTGACACTCATTGCCCAAATTCCTGCTTGTAACCTCACACTGATTGCCTAAATCCCCTTTATAATCTCACTCAGATAGCTCAAACTCCCCCTGTGTAATCTCACACTGATAGCCCAAATTCCCCCTGTGTCATCTCACCCTGATAGCCCAAAACCTGCAGTGCAATCTCACACTGATAGACCAAATCCCCCTCTGTAATTTCTCGGTGATAGCCCAAATCCCCATGTGTAATCTCACACTGACAGCCCAAATACATCCGGTGTAATCTCACACTGATAGCTCAAATCCCCCTTGTATCCTCTCACTGATAGCCCAAATCCCCTTTGTAACCTCAGATTGATAGCCCAAATCCACCTGTGTAACCTCACACTGATAGCCCAAATCCCCCTTGTAATATCATGCTGACAGCCCAAATCCCCTTGTAACCTCACACTGATAGCCCAAATCCTCTTGTGTCATTTCACACTGGAAGCCCAAATTCCCCCTGTGTCGTCTCACACTGATAGCCCAAATCCCCCTGTGTTAGCTCACACTGAAAGCCCAAATTCTCTTGTGTAATCTCACACTGATAGCCCCAATTCCCCCTGTGTAACCTCACACAGATAGCCCAAATCCCCCTTGTAACCTAACACTGATAGCCCAAATTCCTGCTTGTAACCTCACACTGATTGCCCAAATCCCCCTTATAATCTCACTCAGACAGCTCAAACTCCCCCTGTGTAATCTCACACTGATAGTCCAAAACCTCCAGTGTTATCTCACACTGATAGACCAAATCCCCCTCTTTAATTTCTCGGTGATAGCCCAAATCCCCATGCGTAATCTCACACTGATAGCCCAAATAAACCCGGTGTAATCTCACACTGATAGCTGAAATCCCACTTGTGACCTCACAATGATAGCCCAAATCCCTCTTGTAACCTCTCACTGATAGCCCAAATCCCCCTTGTAATATCATGCTGACAGCCCAAATCCCCTTGTAACCTCACACTGATAGCCCAAATCCTCTTGTGTCATTTCACACTGGAAGCCCAAATTCCCGCTGTGTCATTTCACACTGATAGCCCAAATCCCCCTGTGTAATCTCACACTGATATCCCAAATCCAACTGTGTAATTTCACACTGATAGCCCAAATCCGCCTGGTAACCTCACACTGATAGCCCAAATCATACTGCATAACCTTACACTGATAGCACAAATTCCCCCTGTGTAATCTCACACTGATTGCCCAAATCCCCCTTGTAATATCATGCTGACAGCCCAAATCCCCTTGTAACCTCACACTGATAGCCCAAATCCTCTTGTGTCATTTCACACTGGAAGCCCAAATTCCCCCTGCGTCATCTCACACTGATAGCCCAAATCCCCCTGTGTAAGCTCACACTGAAAGCCCAAATTCTCTTGTGTAATCTCACACTGATAGCCCCAATTCCCCCTGTGTAACCTCACACAGATAGCCCAAATCCCCCTTGTAACCTAACACTGATAGCCCAAATTCCTGCTTGTAACCTCACACTGATTGCCCAAATCCCCCTTATAATCTCACTCAGACAGCTCAAACTCCCCCTGTGTAATTTCACACTGATAGTCCAAAACCTCCAGTGTTATCTCACACTGATAGACCAAATCCCCCTCTGTAATTTCTCGGTGATAGCCCAAATCCCCATGTGTAATCTCACACTGATAGCCCAAATAAACCCGATGTAATCTCACACTGATAGCTGAAATCCCACTTGTGACCTCACAATGATAGCCCAAATCCCTCTTGTAACCTCTCACTGATAGCCCAAATCCCCCTTGTAATATCATGCTGACAGCCCAAATCCCCTTGTAACCTCACATTGATAGCCCAAATCCTCTTGTGTCATTTCACACTGGAAGCCCAAATTCCCGCTGTGTCATTTCACACTGATAGCCCAAATCCCCCTGTGTAATCTCACACTGATATCCCAAATCCAACTGTGTAATTTCACACTGATAGCCCAAATCCGCCTGGTAACCTCACACTGATAGCCCAAATCATACTGCATAACCTTACACTGATAGCACAAATTCCCCCTGTGTAATCTCACACTGATTGCCCAAATCCCCCTGTGTAATCTCACACTGATAGCCTTAATCCCCCTGTGTAATCTCACAGTGATAGCCCAAATAACCCTGTGTAATCTCACAATGATAGCCCAAACGCCACTTGTAACATTACACTGATAGCACAAATCCCCCTTGTAACCTCACACTGATAGCCCAAATTCTCTTGCGTAATCTCACACTGATAGCCCAAAACCCCTTTGTAACCTCACACTGATAGCACAAATCCCCCTGTGTAATCTCACATTGATAGACCAAATACATCTTGTAACCTCACACTGATAGACCAAATACCCCTTGTATCCTCACAGTTATAGCCCAAATCCCCCTTTTAACCACACACTGCTAGCCCAAATCCCCCTGTGTAATCTCACACTGATAGCCCAAATACCCGTTGTAACCTCACACTGATAGCCCAAATCCCCCTTGTAATCTCACAGTGATAGCCCAAATCTCCCTACGTAATCTCACACTGATAACCCAAATCCCCCTGTGTAATCTCATACTGATAGACCAAATCCCCCTTGTAAACTGACACTGATAGCCCAAAAATTCCCCCTTGCAACCTCACACTGATTGTTCAAATCCCTCCTGTAATCTCACGCTGAGAGCTCAAAATCCCCCAGTGTTATCTCACACTGATGCCCATTTTTCCCCATGTCATCTCACATTGATAGCCCAAATCCTCCTGTGTAATCTCACACTGATAGCCCAAACACCCCTGTGTAATATCACAGTATTAGCCCAAATCTCCCTGTGTAATCTCACACTGATAGCCCAAAACCACCTTGTAACCTCACACTGATAGCCCAAATCCCCCGGTAACGTCACAGTGATAGCCCAAATCCCCCTGTGAAATCTCACACTGGTAGCACAAATCCCCCTTACAATCTCAAAGTGATAGACCAAATCTCCCTATGTAATCTCACACTGATAGCCCAAATCCCACTTGTAACCTCTCACTGATAGCACAAATCCCCCTTGGTAATCTCACACTGATAGCCGAATTCCCACAGTGTCATCTCACACTGATAGCCCAAATTCCCCCTGTGTCATCTCACTCTGATTGCCCAAATCCCTCTGTGTAATCTCACACTGTAGCCCAAATCCCCTTTGTAACCTCACAGTGCTGGCACAAATCCCGCTGTGTAATCTCACAGTGATAGCCCAATACCCCTGTGTAATCTCACAGTGATAGCCCAATGCACCTTGTAACCTTACACTGATAGCAAAAATCCCGCTTGTAACCTCACACTGATAGCGCATATTCTCTTGTGTAATCTCACACTGATAGCCCAAAATCCCACAGTGTATTTTCACGCTGATAGCCCCAATTCCCCCTGTGTAATCTCACAGTGATAGTCCAAATGCCCCTGTGTAATCTCACACGGATAGCCCTAATCCCCCTTGTAACCTGACACTGATTGCCCAAATTCCTGCTTGTAACCTCACACTGATTGCCCAAATCCCCTTTATAATCTCACTCAGATAGCTCAAACTCCCCCTGTGTAATCTCACCCTGATAGACCAAATTCCCCCTGTGTCATCTCACCCTGATAGCCCAAAACCTGCAGTGCAATCTCACACTGATAGACCAAATCCCCCTCTGTAATTTCTCGGTGATAGCCCAAATCCCCATGTGTAATCTCACACTGATAGCCCAAATACACCCGGTGTAATCTCACACTGATAGCCGAAATCCCACATGTGACCTCACAATGATAGCTCAAATCCCCCTTGTATCCTCACACTGATAGCCCAAATCCCCCTTGTAACCTCAGATTGATAGCCCAAATCCACCTGTGTAACCTCACACTGATAGCCCAAATCCCCCTTGTAATATCATGCTGACAGCCCAAATCCCCTTGTAACCTCACACTGATAGCCCAAATCCTCTTGTGTCATTTCACACTGGAAGCCCAAATTCCCCCTGGGTCATCTCACACTGATAGCCCAAATCCCCCTGTGTAACCTCACACTGATAGCCCAAATCCCTCTGTGTAACCTCACGCTGATAGCCCAAATTCTCTTGTGTAATCTCACACTGATAGCCCCAATTCCCCCTGTGTAACCTCACACAGATTGCCCAAATCCCCCTTGTAACCTAACACTGATAGCCCAAATTCCTGCTTGTAACCTCACACTGATTGCCCAAATCCCCCTTATAATCTCACTCAGATAGCTCAAACTCCCCCTGTGTAATCTCACACTGATAGCCCAAAACCTCCAGTGTTATCTCACACTGATAGACCAAATCCCCATCTTTAATTTCTCAGTGATAGCCCAAATCCCCATGTGTAATCTCACACTGATAGCCCAAATAAACCCGGTGTAATCTCACACTGATAGCTGAAATCCCACTTGTGACCTCACAATGATAGCCCAAATCCCCCGTGTAATATCATGCTGACAGCCCAAATCCCCTTGTAACCTCACGCTGATAGCCCAAATCCTCTTGTGTCATTTCACACTGGTAGCCCAAATTCCCACTGTGTCATCTCACACTGATAGCCCAAATCCCCCTATGTAATCTCACACTGATATCGCTAATCCACTTGTGTAATTTCACACTGATAGCCCAAATCCCCCTGTGTAATCTCACATGATATTCCAAATCCAACTGTATAATTTCACAGTGATAGCCCAAATCCACCAGGTAACCTCTCACTGATAGCCCAAATCATACTGCATAACCTTACACTGATAGCACAAATTCCCCCTGTGTAATCTCACACTGATTGCCCAAATCCCCCTGTGTAATCTCACACTGATAGCCTTAATCCCCCTGTGTAATCTCACAGTGATAGCCCAAATACCCCTGTGTAATCTCACAGTGATAGCCCAATGCACCTTGTAACCTTACACTGATAGCACAAATCCCGCTTGTATCCTCACACTGATAGCCCAAATTCTCTTGCGTAATCTCACACTGATATCCCAAATCCCAATGTGTAACCTCACACTGATAGCCCAAATCCCCCTGTGTAATCTCACATTGATAGCACAAATACGCCTTGTAATCTAACACTGATAGTCCAAATCCCCCTTGTAACCTCACACTGATAGCCAAAATCCCCCTTGTAACCTCATACTGAAAGACCAAATCCCCCTTGGAACCTCAGACTGAAAGCCAAATCTCCCTGTGTAATCTCACATTGATAGCCCAAACGCCACTTGTAACATTAAACTGATAGCACAAATCCCCCTTGTAGCCTCGCACTGATAGCCCAAATCCCACTTGTAACCACACAATGATAGCCCAAAACCCCCTGTCTAATCTTACACTGATAGCCGAAATACCCCTGAGTAATATCACAGTGATAGCCCAAATGCCCCCATGTCATCTCACACTGGTAGTCCAAATCCCCCATGTACCCTCACACTGATAGCCCAAATCTCCCTGTGTCATCTCACACTGGTAGCCCAAATTCCCCATATAACCTCACACTGATAACCCAAATCCCCCTGTGCAATCTCACACTAATAGCCCAAATCCCCCTGTGTAATCTCACACTCATAGCCCAAATATACCCGGTGTAATCTCACACTGATATCCCAAAGCCCACTTGTAAACTAATAATGATAGCACAAATCCTCCTCTTTAACCACACACTGATAACCCAAATACTCCCGTGGTAATCTCACACTGATAGCCCAAATCCCACATGTAACCTCACAATGCTAGCCCAAATCCCCCTTGTAACGTCACATTGATAGCCCAAATCCCACTTTTAACCTCACCATGATAGCACAAATCTCCCTGTGTGATCACAAACTGATAGCCCAATTCCCCCTTGCAATATGATGCTGATAGCTCAAATCCCCTTGTAACCTCACACTGATAGCCCAAATCCCCCTGTGTCATTTCACACTGGGAGCCCAAATTCCCCCAGTGTCATCTCAGACTGTTATCCCAAATCCTCCTGTGTAATCTCACACTGATAGCCCTAATGCCCCTCTGTAACCTCACACTGATAGCCCAAATCCTCCTGTGTAACCTCACTCTGATAGCCCAATTACACCCGGTGAAATCTCACACTGATAGCCCAAATCCCACTTGTAACCACACAATGTTAGCCCAAATCCCGCTTGTAAGCTCACACTGATAGCCCAAATCCAACTTGTAACCTCACACTGATAGCACAAATCCCCCTGTGTAATCCCACAGTGATTGCCCAAATCCCCCTGTGTAATCTTAGACGTATAGCCCAAATCCCTCTGTGTAATCTCACACTGATAGCGCAAATCCCCTTTGTAACCTCACAGTGCTGGCCCAAATCCCACTGTGTAATCTCACATTGATAGCCCAAATAACCCTGTGTAATCTCACAATGATAGCCCAAAGGCCATTTGTAACATTAGACTGATAGCACAAATCCCCCTTGTAGCCTCACACTGATAGCCCAAATTCTCTTGCATAATCTCCCACTGATAGCCTTAATGCTCCTGTGTAACCTCACACTGATAGCCCAAATCCTCCTGTGTAACCTCACACTGATAGCCCAAATATACCCGGTGAAATCTCACACTGATAGCCCAAATCCCACTTGTAACCACACAATGATAGCCCAAATCCCGCTTGTAATCTCACACTGATAGCCCAAATCCCCCTTATAACCTCACAATGACAGCCCAAAATCGCCCTGTGTAATTCACACTGATAGCCCAAATACCCCTATTAATATCACAGTGATAGCCCAAATGCCCCCATGTCATCTCACACTGGTAGCCCAAATCCCCCATGTAACCTCACACTGATAGCCCAAATCCCCCTGTGTAATCTCACACTAATAGCCCAAATCCCCCTGTGTAATCTCACACTCATAGCCCAAATACACCCGGTGAAATCTCACACTGTTAGCACAAATTCCACTTGTAACCTCACAATGATAACCCAAATCCCCCTTGTAATCTCACACTGATAGCCCAATTCCCACAGTGTCATCTGACACTGATAGCCCAAATTCCCCCTGTGTCATCTCACTCTGATAGCCCAAATCTCTCTGTGTAATCTCACACTGATAGCCCAAATACCCTATGTAACCTCACAGTGCTGGCCCAAATCCCGCTGTGTAATCTCATAGTGATAGCCCAAATACCCCTGTGTAATCTCACCGTGATAGCCCAAATGCCCCTGTAACCTTACACTGATAGCACAAATCCTGCTTGTAACCTCACACTGATAGCGCAAATTCTCTTGTGTAATCTCACACTGATATCCCAAATCCCAATGTGTAACCTCACACTGATAGCCCAAATCCCCCTGTGTAATCTCACATTGATAGCACAAATACCCCATTGTAATCTAACACTGATAGACCAAATCCCCCTTGTAACCTCACACTGATAGCCAAAATCCCCCTTGTAACCTCACACTGATAGCTAAAATCCCCCTTGTAACCTCACACTGAAAGACCAAATCCCCCTTGGAACCTCAGACTGAAGGCCAAATCTCCCTGTGTAATCTCACATTGATAGCCCAAATTCCCCTTGTAACCTCACATTGATAGCCCCAATCCCCCGGTGTAATCTCACACTGATAGCCGAAATACCCCTGAGTAATATAAGAGTGATAGCCCAAATGCCCCGTGTCATCTCACACTGATAGCCCAAATCCCCCTGTGTAACCTCAGACTGATACCCAAATCCCCCTGTGTAATCTCACATTGATAGCACAAATACCCCTTGTAATCTAACACTGATAGACCAAATCCCCCTTGTAACCTCACACTGATAGCCAAAATCCTCCTGTGTCATTTCACACTGGTAGCCCAAATTCCCCCTGTGACATTTCACACTGATAGCCCAAATGCCCCTGTGTAATCTCACAGTGATATCCCAAATCCACCTGTGTAATTTCACAGTGATAGCCCAAATCCGCCTGGTAACCTCACACTGATAGCCCAAATCCCACTGCATAACCTTACACTGATAGCCCAAATCCCACTGTGTAATCTCACAGTGATATCCCAAATCCACCTGTGTAATTTCACAGTGATAGCCCAAATCCGCCTGGTAACCTCACACTGATAGCCCAAATCCCACTGCATAACCTTACACTGATAGCACAAATTCCCCCTGTCTAATCTCAAACTGATAGCCTAAATCCCCCTGTGTAATCTCACACTGATAGCCCAAATCCCCCTGTGTAATCTCACAGTGATAGTCCAAATCCGCCTTGTAACCTGACACTGATAGCCAAAATCCCCCTTGTAACCTCACACTGAATGCCCAAATCCCCCTTGGAACCTCTCACTGATAGCCCAAATCTCCGTGTGTAATCTCACATTGATAACCCAAATCTCCCTTGTAACCTCACACTGATAGCCCCAATCCTCCTGTGTAATCTCACACTGATAGCCCAAAACGCCCTGTGTAATCTCACACTGATAGCCCAAATACCCCTGTGTAATATCACAGTGATAGCCCAAATGCCCCCATGTCATCTCACACTGGTAGCCCAAATACCCCATGTACCCTCACACTGATAACCCAAATCCCCCTGTGTAATCTCACACTAATAGCCCAAATCCCCCTGTGTAATCTCACACTCATAGCCCAAATACACCCGGTGAATTCTCATACTGATAGCACAAATCCCACTTGTAACTTCACAATGATAACCCAAATCCCCCTTGTAATCTCACACTGATAGCCCAAATCCCACTTGTAACCTCACACTGATAGCACAAATCCCTCTGTGTAATCTCACACTGATAGCGCAAATCCCCTTTGTAACCTCACACTGATAGCCCCAATCCTCCTGTGTAATCTCACACTGATAGCCCAAAACGCCCTGTGTAATCTCACACTGATAGCCCAAATACCCCTGTGTAATATCACAGTGATAGCCCAAATGCCCCCATGTCATCTCACACTGGTAGCCCAAATCCCCCATGTACACTCACACTGATAGCCCAAATCCCCCTGTGTAATCTCACACTAATAGCCCAAATCCCCCTGTGTAATCTCACACTCATAGCCCAAATACACCCGGTGAAATCTCACACTGATAGCACAAATCCCACTTGTAACTTCACAATGATAACCCAAATCCCCCTTGTAATCTCACACTGATAGCCCAAATCCCACTTGTAACCTCACACTGATAGCACAAATCCCTCTGTGTGATCTCACACTGATAGCGCAAATCCCCTTTGTAACCTCACAGTGCTGGCCCAAATCCCACTGTGTAATCTCACATTGATAGCCCAAATAACCCTGTGTAATCTCACAATGATTGCCCAAACGCCATTTGTTACATTAGACTGATAGCACAAATCCCCCTTGTAGCCTCACACTGATAGCCCAAATTCTCTTGCATAATCTCCCACTGATAGCCTTAATGCTCCTGTGTAACCTCACACTGATAGCCCAAATCCTCCTGTGTAACCTCACACTGATAGCCCAAATATACCCGGTGAAATCTCACACTGATAGCCCAAATCCCACTTGTAACCACACAATGATAGCCCAAATCCCGCTTGTAATCTCACACTGATAGCCCAAAATCCCCCTGTGTAATTCGCACTGATAGCCCAAATACCCCTGTTAATATCACAGTGATAGCCCAAATGCCCCCATGTCATCTCACACTGGTAGCCCAAATCCCCCATGTAACCTCACACTGATAACCCAAATCCCCCTGTGTAATCTCACACTAATAGCCCAAATCCCCCTTTGTAATCTCACACTCATAGCCCAAATACACCCGGTGAAATCTCACACTGTTAGCACAAATTCCACTTGTAACCTCACAATGATAACCCAAATCCCCCTTGTAATCTCACACTGATAGCCCAAATCCAACTTGTAACCTCACACTGATAGCACAAATCCCTCTGTGAAATCTCAGACTGATAGCCAAAATTCCCACAGTGTCATCTCACACTAATAGCCCAAATTCCCCCTGTGTCATCTCAATGTGATAGCCCAAATCCCTCTGTGTAATCTCACACTGATAGCCCAAATCCCCTTTGTAACCTCACAGTGCTGGCCCAAATCCCACTGTGTAATCTCACAGTGATAGCCCAATAACCCAGTGTAATCTCACAATGATAGCCCAAACGCCACTTGGAACATTACACAGATAGCACAAATCCCCCTTGTAACCTCACACTGATAGCCCAAATTCTCTTGCGTAATCTCACTCTGATAGCCCAAAACCCCTTTGTAACCTCACACAGATAGCCCAAATCCCCCTGTGTAATCTCACATTGATAGACCAAATACACCTTGTAACCTAACACTGATGGCCCAAATCCCAATGTGTAATCTCACACTGATAGCCCAAATACCCCTTGTAACGTCGCACTGATAGCCCAAATCCTCCTGTGTAACCTCACACTGATAGCCCAAATCCCCCTGTGTAACCTCACACTGATAGCTCAAATCCCCCCTGTAACCTCAGAGTGACAGACCAAATTCCCATGTGTATTCTCACACTGATATCCCAAATCTCCTTGTGATATCTCACACTGGAATCCCAAATCCCCCTTGTAATCTCACAATGATAGCCCAAATCCCCATATGTAATCTCACACTGATATCCCAAATCCCCCTGCGTAATCTCACACTGATAGCCCAAATCCCCCTGTGTAATCTCACAGTGATAGCCAAAATCCCCATGTGTAATCTCACACTGATAGCCCAAATCCCCGTGGTAACCTCACAGTGATAGCCCAAATCCCCATGTGTAATCACACACTGATAGCCCAAATATACCCGGGGTAATCTCACACTCATAGCCCAAATTCCACCTGTAATCTCACAATGCTAGCCCAAATCCCCCTTGTAACCTCACACTGATAGCCCAAATCCCACTTTTAACTTCACCCTGATAGCCCAAATCTCCTTGTGTGACCTCACACTGATAGCCCAATTCCCCCTTGCAATATCATGCTGCTAGCCCAAATCCCCTTGTAACCTCACACTGATAGCCCAAATCCCCCTGTATCATTTCACACTGGTAGCCCAAACTCCCCCTGTGTTATCTCAGACTGTTATCCCAAATCCCCCTATGTAATCTCACACTGATAGCAGAAATTCCCCATGTAACCTGACAATGATAGCCCAAATCCCCCTGTGTAAACTCATATTGATAGCACAAATCCCCCTTGTAATCTCACATTGATAGCCCAAATTCCAAAAGTGTCCTCTCACACTGATAGCCCAAATTCCCCCTGTGTCATCTCACTCTGATAGCCCAAATCCCCCTGGTAACCTCACACTGATATCCCAAATCCCCCTGGTAACCTCACAATGATAGCACAAATCCACCTGTTATCCTCACACTGATAGCCAAAATACCACTTGTAACCTCACATTGATAACCAAAATCCCCCTTTGTAACCTCACACTGAAAGCCCAAATCCCCCTTGGAACCTCACAATGAAAGCCCAAATCTCCGTGTGTAATCTCACATTGATAGCCCAAATCCCCCTTGTAACCTCACACTGAGAGCCCAAATCCCCGTTGTAACCTCACAGTGATAGATCAAATCCTCACGTGTAATCTGAGTGATTACCCAAATCCCCGTGTGTAAACTCACACTGATAGCACAAATCCCCTTTTGTAATCTCACACTGATAGCCCAAATTCCCAGTGTCATCTCACACTGATATCCCAAATTCCCCCTGTGTCATCTCACTCTGATAGCCCAAATCACTCTTTGTAATCTCACACTGATAGCCCAAATCCTCCTGTGTAATCTCATACTGATATCCCAAATCCCCCTGTGTAATCTCACAGTGATAGTCCAAATCCGCCTTGTAACCTGACACTGATAGCCAAAATCCCCCTTGTAACATCACACTGAAAGCCCAAATCCCCCTTGGAACCTCACACTGATAGCCCAAATCTCCGTGTGTAATCTCACATTGATAACCCAAATCTCCCTTGTAACCTCACACTGATAGCCCCAATCCTCCTGTGTAATCTCACACTGATAGCCCAAAACGCCCTGTGTAATCTCACACTGATAGCTCAAATACCCCTGTGTAATATCACAGTGATAGCCCAAATGCCCCCATGTCATCTCACACTGGTAGCCCAAATCCCCCATGTACACTCACACTGATAGCCCAAATCCCCCTGTGTAATCTCACACTCATAGCCCAAATACACCCGGTGAAATCTCACACTGATAGCACAAATCCCACTTGTAACTTCACAATGATAATCCAAATCCCCCTTGTAATCTCACACTGATAGCCCAAATCCCACTTGTAACCTCACACTGATAGCGCAAATCCCCTTTGTAACCTCACAGTGCTGGCCCAAATCCCACTGTGTAATCTCACATTGATAGCCCAAATAAACCTGTGTAATCTCACAATGATAGCCCAAAGGCCATTTGTAACATTAGACTGATAGCACAAATCCCCCTTGTAGCCTCACACCGATAGCCCAAATTCTCTTGCATAATCTCCCACTGATAGCCTTAATGCCCCTTTGTAACCTCACACAGATAGCCCAAATCCCCCTGTGTAATCTCACATTGATAGACCAAATACACCTTGTAACCTAACACTGATGGCCCAAATCCCAATGTGTAATCTCACACTGATAGCCCAAATACCCCTTGTAACGTCGCACTGATAGCCCAAATCCTCCTGTGTAACCTCACACTGATAGCTCAAATCCCCCTGTGTAACCTCACACTGATAGCTCAAATCCCCCTTGTAACCTCAGAGTGACAGACCAAATTCCCATGTGCAATCTCACACTGATATCCCAAATCCCCTTGTGAAATCTCACACTGGAATCCCAAATCCCCCTTGTAATCTCACACTGATAGCCCAAATCCCCCTGTGTAATCTCACAGTGATAGCAAAATCCCCCTGTGTAATCTCACAGTGATAGCCAAAATCCCCATGTGTAATCTCACACTGATAGCCCAAATCCCCGTGGTAACCTCACAGTGATAGCCCAAATCCCCATGTGTAATCACACACTGATAGCCCAAATATACCCGGGGTAACCTCACACTCATAGCCCAAATTCCACCTGTAACCTCACAATGCTAGCCCAAATCCCCCTTGTAACCTCACACTGATAGCCCAAATCCCACTTTTAACTTCACCCTGATAGCCCAAATCTCCTTGTGTGACCTCACACTGATAGCCCAATTCCCCCTTGCAATATCATGCTGCTAGCCCAAATCCCCTTGTAACCTCACACTGATAGCCCAAATCCCCCTGTATCATTTCACACTGGTAGCCCAAATTCCCCCTGTGTCATCTCAGACTGTTATCCCAAATCCCCCTATGTAATCTCACACTGATAGCAGAAATTCCCCATGTAACCTGACAATGATAGCCCAAATCCCCCTATGTAAACTCATATTGATAGCACAAATCCCCCTTGTAATCTCACACTGATAGCCCAAATTCCAACAGTGTCTTCTCACACTGATAGCCCAAATTCCCCCTGTGTCATCTCACTCTGATAGCCCAAATCCCCCTGCTAACCTCACACTGATATCCCAAATCCCCCTGGTAACCTCACAATGATAGCACAAATCCACCTGTTATCCTCACACTGATAGCCAAAATACCACTTGTAACCTCACATTGATAACCAAAATCCCCCTTTGTAACCTCACACTGAAAGCCCAAATCCCCCTTGGAACCTCACAATGAAAGCCCAAATCTCCGTGTGTAATCTCACATTGATAGCCCAAATCCCCCTTGTAACCTCACACTGATAGCCCAAATCCCCGTTGTAACCTCACAGTGATAGATCAAATCCTCACGTGTAATATGAGTGATTGCCCAAATCCCCGTGTGTAAACTCACACTGATAGCACAAATCCCCTTTGTAATCTCACACTGATAGCCCAAATTCCCACAGTGTCATCTCACACTGATATCCCAAACTCCCCCTGTGTCATCTCACTCTGATAGCCCAAATCACTCTTTGTAATCTCACACTGATAGCCCAAATCCCCCTGTGTAATCTCATACTGATATCCCAAATCCCCCTGTGTAATCTCACAGTGATAGTCCAAATCCGCCTTGTAACCTGACACTGATAGCCAAAATCCCCCTTGTAACATCACACTGAAAGCCCAAATCCCCCTTGGAACCACACACTGATAGCCCAAATCTCCGTGTGTAATCTCACATTGATAACCCAAATCTCCCTTGTAACCTCACAGTGCTGGCCCAAATCCCACTGTGTAATCTCACATTGATAGCCCAAATAACCCTGTGTAATCTCACACTGATAGCCCAAATCCCACTTGTAACCTCACAGTGATAGTCCAAATCCCCCTGTGTAATCTCACACTGATATCCCAAATACCCCTTGTAATCTACCACTGATAGCCCAAAACCCGTGGTAACCTCACAGTGATAGCCCAAATCCCCCTGTGTAATCTCACACTAATAGCCAAAATCCCCCTGTGTAATATCACACTGTTAGCCCAAATACACCTGGTGTAATCTCACACTGATAGCCCAAAACCCCCTGCGTAACCTCACACTGATAGCCAAAATCCCCCTGTGTAATCTCACACTGATATCCCAAATACCCCTTGTAATCTACCACTGATAGCCCAAATCCCCGTGGTAACCTCACAGTGAGAGCCCAAATCCCACTGTGTAATCTCACACTTATAGCCCAAATCCCCCTTGTAATCTCACACTGATAGCCCAAATACACCAGGTGTAATATCACACTGATAGCCCAAATCCCTCTTGTAATCTCACACTGATAGCTCAAACACCCCCTGTGTAATCTCACACTGATAGCCCATATTCCCCCTGTGTCATCTCACACTCAAAGCCCAAATCCTCCTGTATAATCTCACACTGATAGCCCAAATACCCCTGTGTAATCTCACAGTGATAGCCCAAATCCCGCTTTGTAACCTCACACTGATAGCCCAAATACACCAGGTGTAATCTCACACTGATAGCCCAAATCCCACTTGTAACCTCACAGTGATAGTTCAAATCCCCCTGTGTAATTTCACAGTGATAGCCCAAATCCCCCTGGTAACCTCACACTGATAGCCCAAATCCCCCTGTGTAATCTCACACTAATAGCCCAAATCCCCTTGTGTAATCTCACACTGATAGCCCAAATACACCCGGTGTAATACACACTGATAGCCCAAATCCCACTTGTAACCTCACAATGATAGTCCAAAGCCCCCTTGAAAACTCACACTGATAGCCCATTTCTACCTGTGTAACCTCACACTGATAGTCCAAATCCCCCTTGTAATATCATGCTGATAGCCCAAATCCCCTCGTAACCTCATATTGATAGTCCAAATCCCCCTGTGTAATCCCATAGTGATTGCCCAAATCCCTCTTGTAATCTCACACTGATAGCTCAAACTCCCCCTGTGTAATCTCACACTGATAGCCCAAATTCCCCCTGTGTCAGCTCACACTGATAGCCCAAATCCCCCGTGAAATCTCACAGTGATAGCACAAATGCCGCTTTGTAATCACACTGATAGCCCAAAACCGCCTTGAAAACTCCCACTGATAGCCCAAATCCCAATGTGTAATTTCACGGTGATAGCCCAAATCCCCATGTGTAATCTCACACTGATAGCTCAAATCCCCCTGTGTAATCTCACAGTGATAGCCCAAATCCCACCTTGAAACCTCACACTGATAGCCGAAATACCCCTGTGTAATATCACGATGATAGCCCAAATCCCCCTGTGTAATCTCACACTAATAGCCCAAATCCCCCATGTAATCTCACACTGATAGCCCAAATACAACAGATGTAATCTCACACTGATAGCCGAAATCCCACTTGTAACCTCACAGTGATAGTCCAAATGCCCCTGTGTAATTTTACAGTGATAGCCCAAATCCACCTGGTAACCTCACACTGATAGCCCAAATCCCCTTGGTAACCTCACACAGATAGCACAAATCCACCTGGTAACCTCACACTGATAGCCAAAATCCCCCTTGTAACCTCACACTGATAACCAAAATCCCCCTTGTAACCTCACACTGAAAGCCCAAATCCCCCTTGGAACCTCACACTGATAGCCCAAATCTCCGTGTGTAATCTCACACTGATAGCCCAAATCCCCCATGTAAACTCAAACTGATAGCCCAAATCCCCCTGTGTAATCTCACACTGATAGCCCAAATTCCAACAGTTTCTTCTGACACTGGTAGACCAAATTCCCCCTGTGTCAACTCACTCTGATAGTCCAAATCCCTCTGTGAAATCTCACACTGATAGCCCAAATCCCCTTTGTAACCTCACACTGCTGTCCCAAATCCCACTGTGTAACCTCACAGTGATAGCCAAATTCCCATGAGTAATCTCACAGGGATAGCACAAACGCCCCTTGTAACCTTACACTGATAGCACAAGACACCCTTGTAACCTCACACTGATAGCCCAAATCCCCCTGTGTAATCTCACACTGATATCCCAAATACCCCTTGTAATCTACCACTGATAGCCCAAAACCCGTGGTAACCTCACAGTGATAGCCCAAACCAAATCCCCCTGTGTAATCTCACACTAATAGCCAAAATCCCACTGTGTAATATCACACTGTTAGCCCAAATACACCTGGTGTAATCTCACACTGATAGCCCAAAACCCCCTGTGTAACCTCACACTGATAGCCAAAATCCTCCTGTGTAATCTCACACTGATATCCCAAATACCCCTTGTAATCTACCACTGATAGCCCAAAACCCGTGGTAACCTCACAGTGATAGCCCAAATCCCCCTGTGTAATCTCACACTAATAGCCAAAATCCCCCTGTGTAATATCACACTGTTAGCCCAAATACACCTGGTGTAATCTCACACTGATAGCCCAAATCCCACTTGTAACCTCACAATGATAGCCCAAATTCCCCATTTAACTTCACACTGATAGCCCAATTCCCCCTTTGTATCCTCACACTGATAGACCAAATCACACTTGTAACCTCACACTGATAGCCCAAATCCCCATGGTAACCTCACAGTGAGAGCCCAAATCCCACTGTGTAATCTCACACTTATAGCCCAAATCCCCCTTGTAATCTCACACTGATAGCCCAAATACACCAGGTGTAATCTCACACTGATAGCCCAAATCCCTCTTGTAATCTCACACTAATAGCCCAAATCCCCTTGTGTAACTCACACTGATAGCCCAAATACACCCGGTGTAATACACACTGATAGCCCAAATCCCACTTGTAACCTCACAATGATAGTCCAAAGCCCCCTTGAAAACTCACACTGATAGCCCATTTCTACCTGTGTAACCTCACACTGATAGTCCAAATCCCCCTTGTAATATCATGCTGATAGCCCAAATCCCCTCGTAACCTCATATTGATAGTTCAAATCCCCCTGTGTAATCCCATAGTGATTGCCCAAATCCCTCTTGTAATCTCACACTGATAGCTCAAACTCCCCCTGTGTAATCTCACACTGATAGCCCAAATTCCCCTTGTGTCAGCTCACACTGATAGCCCAAATCCCCCTGTGTAATCTCACAGTGATAGCACAAATGCCGCTTTGTAATCTCACACTGATAGCCCAAAACCGCCTTGAAAACTCCCACTGATAGCCCAAATCCCAATGTGTAATTTCACGGTGATAGCCCAAATCCCCATGTGTAATCTCACACTGATAGCTCAAATCCCCCTGTGTAATCTCACAGTGATAGCCCAAATCCCACGTTGTAACCTCACACTGATAGCCTAAAACCACCTTGAAACCTCACACTGATAGCCGAAATACCCCTGTGTAATATCACGATGATAGCCCAAATCCCCCTGTGTAATCTCACACTAATAGCCCAAATCCCCCATGTAATCTCACACTGATAGCCCAAATACAACAGATGTAATCTCACACTGATAGCCGAAATCCCACTTGTAACCTCACAGTGATAGTCCAAATGCCCCTGTGTAAATTTACAGCGATAGCCCAAATCCACCTGGTAACCTCACACTGATAGCCCAAATCCCCTTGGTAACCTCACACTGTTAGCCCAAATCCCCTTGGTAACCTCACACAGATAGCACAAATCCACCTGGTAACCTCACACTGATAGCCAAAATCCCCCTTGTAACCTCATACTGATAACCAAAATCCCCCTTGTAACCTCACACTGAAAGCCCAAATCCCCCTTGGAACCTCACACTGATAGCCCAAATCTCCGTGTGTAATCTCACACTGATAGCCCAAATCCCCCTGTGTAATCTCACAGTGATAGCCCAAATACCGCGTTGTAACCTCACACTGATAGCCCAAAACCACCTTGAAACCTCACACTGATAGCCGAAATACCCCTGTGTAATATCATGATGATAGCCCAAATCCCTCTGCGTAATCTCACACTGATAGTCCAAATCCCCCTGTGTAATCTCAAACTGATAACCCAAATTCCCTGTGTAATCTAACAGTGATAGCACAAATCCTCCTTGTAAACCTCACACTGATAGCCAAAATCCCCCTTGTACCTTCACACTGAAAGCCCAAATCCCACTTTGTAATCTCAGACTGTTAGCCCAAATCCCCCTGTGTAATCTCACACTGATAACCGAAATCCCCCTGTGTAATCTCACACTGATAGCCCAAATCCCCCTGTGTAATCTCACAGTGATTTCCGAAATCTCCCTGTGTATTCTAACACTGATAGCCCAAATCCCACTTGTAACCTCACATTGATAGCTCAGATCTCCCTTGTAACCTCAAACTGATTGGCCAAATCCCGCTGTCTAATCTTACACTAATACCCCAAATCCCCCTGTTTAATTTCACAGTGATAGCCCAAATCCCCCTTGTAAACCTCACACTGATAGCTCAAACGTTCGTGTGTAATCTCACACTGAGAGCCCAAATACCCCTTGTAACCTCACACTAGTAACCCAAATCCCCTTGTGTAATCTCACACTGATAGCCCAAATACCCCTGTGTAATCCCATAATGATTGCCCAAAACCCAATGTGTAATCCTACACTTATAGCCCAAATCCGCCTGTGTAATCTCAGGCTGATCGACCAAGTCCCTGTGTGTAACCTCACACTGATAGCCCAAATCCCCCTGTGTAATCTCACAGTGATAGTCGAAATCCCCCTGTGTAATCTCACACTGATAGCCAAAATCCTACTGTGAAATCTCACAGTGGTAGCCCAAATACCCCTTGTAATCTCACACTGAAAGCCCAAATACCCTTTGTAGCCTCACACTGATAGCACAAATCCCCCTTGTAACCTCACACTGATACCTCAAACCCTGGTGTGTAATCTCACTCTGAGAGCCCAAATACCCCTTGTAACCTCACAGTGATAGCACAAATCCCCCTGTGTAATCTCACACTGATAGCCCAAATCCCCCTGTGTAATCTCAAACTGATAGCCCAAATTCCCTGTGTAAACTAACAGTGGTAGCCCAAATCCCCCTTGTAAACCTCACACTGATAGCCAAAATCCCCCTTGTACCTTCACACTTATAGCCCAAATCCCACTTTGTAATCTCAGACTGATAGCCCAAAAACCCCTCTGTAATTTCACACTGAGAGCCCAAATACCCCTGGTAATCTCACACTGATAGGCCAAATCCCCCTTGTAACCTCACACTGATAGCCCAAATCCCCCTTGTAACCTCACAGTGATAGCACAAATCCACCTGTGTAATCTCACACTGATAACCCAAATCCCCATGTGTAATCTCACACTGATAGCCCAAATCCCACTTGTAACCTCACACTGATAGCCCAAATCCCCCTGTGCAATCCCACAGTGATTGCCCAAATCGCGCTGTGTAATCTTAGACTTATAGCCCAAATCCCTCTGTGCAATCTCAGGCTGATCGACCAAATCCCCTTGTAACCTCACACTGATAGCCCAAACCCCCCTGTTTAACCACACATAGACAGTCCAAATACCCCTGTGTAATCTCACACTGATATCCCAAATCACCCTTGAAATTTCACACTGAAAGCCCAAATCCTAATTTGCAAACTCACACTGAAAGACCCAATTCCCCTGTGTAATCTCACACTGAGAGGACAAATCCCTGGGTATAACCTCACACTGATAGCCCAAATACCCCTTGTAATCTCACACTGATAGCCCAAATCCCCCTTGTAACCTCTCACTTATAGCACAAATCCCCCTGTGTAATCTCACACTAATATACCAAAACCCCCTGTGTAACCTCACACTGATAGCCAAAATCCCACTGTGTAATCTCACACTGTTAGCCCAAATCCCCCTTGTAATCTCACACTGATAGCCCAAATCCCCCTTTTGACCTCACACTGATAGCCCAAATCCCACTGTGTAATCTCACAGTGGTAGCCCAAATACCCCTTGTAAACTCACACTGTTAGCCCAAATCCCCCAGTGTAATCTCCGACTGATAGCCCAAACCCCCTGTGTAACCTCACACCGAGAGCACAAATACTCCATGTAATCTTACACTGATAGCTCAAATACCCCTGTGTAATCTCACACTGAATGCCCAAATCCCCCTTGTAACCTCATACTTATAGCCCAAATCGCCCTTGTAATCTCACACTGATAGCCCAAATCCATGTGTAATCTCACAGTGAGAGCCCAAATCCCCCTGTTTAAACCATAGTGATAGCCCAAATCCCCCTTGTAATCTGACACTAATAGCCCAAATCTCCCTTGTAACCTCACACTGATAGTCCAAATTAGCGTTGTCTCATCTCACACTGATAGCCCACTGCCCACTTTGTGAACTCACACTGGTAGCCCAAATCCCCCTTGTAACATCACACTGATAGCTCAAATCCCCCTGTGTAATCTTACACTTATAGCCCAAACCCCCCCTGTGTAATCTCACACTGACAGCCCAAATAGCCCTGTGTAATCTCACACTGATAGCCCAAATCCCCCTTGTAACCTCACACTGATAGCTCAAATCCCATGTGTAATCTCACAGTGAGAGCCCAAATCCCCCTGTTTAAACCCATTGTGATAGCCCAAATCCCCCTTGTAATCTGACACTAATAGCCCAAATCTCCCTTGTAACCTCACACTGATAGTCCAAATTAGCGTTGTCTCATCTCACACTGATAGCCCACTGCCCACTTTGTGAACTCACACTGGTAGCCCAAATCCCCATTGTAACATCACACTGATAGCTCAAATCCCCCTGTATAATCTTACACTTATAGCCCAAACCCTCCTGTGTAATCTCACACTGACAGCCCAAATAGCCCTGTGTAATCTCACACTGATAGCCCAAATCCCCCTTGTAACCTCACACTGATAGCCCAAATCCCCCTTGTAACCTCACACTGACAGTCCAAATACCCCTGTGTAATCTCACACTGATAGCCCAAATCACCCTTGTAATTTCACACTGATAGCCCAAATCCCCCTGTGCAAACTCACACTGAAAGCCCCAATTCCCCTGTGTAATCTCACACTGAGAGGACAAATCCCTGGGTGTAACCTCACACTGATAGCCCAAATCCCCCTTGTAATCTCATCCTGATAGCCGAAATCCCTCTTGTAACCTCTCACTGATAGCACAAATCCCCTTGTGTAATCTCACACTGATATCCCAAAAACCCCTGTGTAACCTCACACTGATAGCCAAAATCCCACTGTGTAATCTCACACTGATAGCCCAAATCCCCCTTTGTAATCTCACACTGATAGGCCAAATCCCCCTTTTGAGCTCACACTGATAGCACAAATCCCATGTGTAATCTCACAGTGGTAGCCCAAATCCCACTGTGTAAACCCATAGTGATTGCCCAAATCCCCCTTGTAATCTAACACTAATAGCCCAAATCCCCCTTGTAACCTCACACTGATCGTCCAAATTACTTTTGTCTCATCTCACACTGATAGCCCACTGCCCGCTTTGTGAACTCACACTGGTAGCCCAAATCGCCCTTGTAACATCACACTGATAGCTCAAATTCCCCTGTGTAATCTTACACTTATAGCCCAAATTCCCCTGTGTAATCACACACTGACAGCCCAAATACCCCTGTGTAATCTCACACTGATAGCCCAAATCCCACTTGTAACCTCACACTGATAGCTTAAATCCCCCTTGTAACCTCACACTGATAGCCAAATTCCCCTTGTAACCTCACACTGATTGCCAAATACCGTTGTAACCTCACACTGATAGCCCAAATCGCACCGTGAAACCGCACACTGATAGCCCAAGTCCCCCTGCGTACCCTCGCACTGATAGCCCAAATCACCATGTTCAACCTCACATTGA
>JANJGN010005282.1:5000-15000 GCA_026770705.1 Isurus oxyrinchus
TCACACACACTCCCTCTCTCACACACACACACACTCTCCCCTCTCTGTCACACACACACACTCCCCCCTCGCTCTCTCTCACACACACACTCCCCTCTCACCCACACACACACACACACACACTCCCCTCTCTCACACACACACACTCCCCTCTCTCTCACACACACACACACTCCCCTCTCTCTCTCACACACACACACTCCCCTCTCTCTCACACACACACACACATACTCTCTCTCTCACACACACACACACACACACACTCCCTCTCTCTCTCACACACACACATTCCCCTCTCTCACACAAACACACACACACACTCAGTCCCCTCTCTCTCACACACACACACACACACGTCCCTCTCTCTCACACACACTCCCCTCTCTCACACACAGACACTCCCCTCTCTCACACACACACACACACTCCCCTCTCTCTCACACACACACACACACACACACACACACTCCCCTCTCTCACACACACACACACACACTCCCCTCTCTCACATACACACACACACTCCCCTCTCTCTCACACACACACACACACTCCCCTCACTCTCACACACACACACACACACTCCCTCTCTCTCACACACACACACACACACACACACACACACTCCCCTCTCTCACATACACACACACACTCCCCTCTCTCACATACACACCCACACTCCCTCTCTCCCACACACACACACACACACACACTCCCCTCTCTCACACACACACACTCCCCTCTCTCACACACACACAGACTCCGCTTTCTCCCACACACACTCCCCTCTCTCACACACACACACTCCCCTCTCTCTCACACACACTCCCTCTCTCACACACACACAGACTCCGCTGTCTCTCACATACACTCCCATCTCTCTCAACACAGACACACACACACACTCCCCTCTGTCTCTCACGCACACTCCTCTCTCACACACACACACACTCCCCTCTGTCTCTCACACACACTCCCTCTCTCACACACACACACACTCCCCTCTCTGTCACACACACACACTCCCCCCTCGCTCTCTCTCACACACAGACTCCCCTCTCTCTCACACACACACACTCCCCCCTCTCTCACATAAACACACTCCCCTCTCTCACACACACACACACACACCCCTCTCTCATACACACATTCGCCTCTCTCTCACACACACACACACACAGACACACACACACACGTCCCTCTCTCTCACACACACTCCCCTCTCTCACACACACACACTCCCCTCTCTCACACACACACAAACACTACCCCTCTCTCACACAGGCAGTCACACACACCCCTCTCTCACACACACACACTCCCCCTCTCTCTCACACACACACACACACTCCCCTCTCTCTCACACACACACATCACACACACACTCCCCTCTCTCACACACACATACACACTCCCCTCTCTCACATACACACCCACACTCCCTCTCTCTCACACACACACACACACTCCCCTCTCTCGCACACACAATCACAATCCCCTCTCTCACACACACACACACACTCCCCTCTCTCACACACACATACACACTCCCCTCTCTCACATACACACCCACACTCCCTCTCTCTCACACACACACACACTCCCCTCTCTCGCACACACAATCACAATCCCCTCTCTCACACACACACACACACACACACTACCCCTCTCTCACACACACACACACACTCCCCCCTCTCTCATACACACATTCCCTTCTCTCTCTCACACATACACACACACACACACACACACACACACACACGTCGCTCTCACTCACACACACTCCCCTCCCCCTCACACACACACACTCCCCTCTCTCACACACACACACACACACTCCCATCTCTCACATACACACACACACACACACTGCCCTCTCTTTCACACACAAACACACTCCCCTCTTTCTCACACACAGTCACACTCCCCTCTCTCTCACACACACACTCCCTCTCTCTCAAACACACACACACACTCCCCCCTCTCTCACACACACACACACACACACACACACTCCCCTCTCTCTCACACACACACACTCCCCTCTCTCTCACACACACACACTCCCCTATCTCACACGCACACACACACACTCCCCTCTCTCATACACACATTCCCCTCTCTCTCTCACACACACACACACACACACACACACACACACACTCCCCTCTCTCTCTCACACACACAAACACACACACACACACACACACATCCCTCTCTCTCAAACACACAAACACACACACACACACACACTCGTCCCTCTCTCTCACACACACTCCCCTCTCTCACACACACACACTCCCCTCTCTCACACACACACACACACACACACTCCCATCTCTCACATACACACACACACACCCTCTCTCTCACACACACACACACACACTCCCCTCTCTTTCACACACAAACACACTCCCCTCTCTCACACACACAGTCACACTCCCCTCTCTCAGACACACACACTCCCTCTCTCACACACACACACTCCCTCTCTCTCAAACACACACACACACTCCCCCCTCTCTCACACA
Source organism: Isurus oxyrinchus (assembly GCA_026770705.1). NCBI lineage: Eukaryota > Metazoa > Chordata > Chondrichthyes > Lamniformes > Lamnidae > Isurus > Isurus oxyrinchus. The sequence continues at coordinate 7,538 of JANJGN010005282.1, forward strand.
CACACACACACTCCCCTCTCTCTCACACACACACACACACACACTCCCCTCTCTCACACAGAAACACACACTCCTCTCTCTCTCTCACACACACACACACACACTGCTCTCTCTCTCACACACACACACACACACACTGCTCTCTCTCTCACACACACACACACACACACACACACACACACACTCCCCCTCTCTCACACACACACACACACGCCACTCTCTCTCTCACACACTCCCCTCTCTCACTCACACACTCAACCACACACACTCCCTCTCTCTCAAACACAGACACCCCTCTCTCACACACACACACTCCCCTCTCTCACACACACACTCCCCTCTCACACATACACACACACACACTCCCCTCTCTCACACACACACTCCCCTCTCACAAACACACACTCCCCTCTATCACACACTCATACACACACACACTCCCTCTCTCTCACACACGCACACACACTCCCTCTCTCTCACACACATACACACTTCCCTCTCTCCCACACACACATTCCCCTCTCTCTCACACACACTCCCCTCACTCACACGCATACACACACTCACATGCACCCTCTCTCTCTCACACACACATGCACCCTCTCCCTCTCACAGACACCGCACTCCCCTTCGCTCTCGCACACAGACACACACACGCACACATGCACCCTCTCTCTCCCACACACACACCGCACTCATCTTTCTCACACACACACACACACTCTCTCTCTCTCACAAACACACACACACTCTCTCTCTCTCACAAACACACTCCCCTCTCTCTCTCACACACACACACACACACTCCCCTCTCTCTCACACACACTCTCCTATCTCTCACACACACTCTCCTCTCTCTCACACACACTCCTCTCTCACACACACACACTCCCCTCTCTCACACACACACACACACACACACTCCCCTCCCTCTCACACACACTCCCTCTCTCACACACACACACACACACACTCCCCTCTCTCTCTCACACACACACACACACTCCCCTCTCTCTCACACACACTCCCCTCTCTCTCACACACACTCCCCTCTCTCTCACACACACTCCCCTCTCTCTCACACACACTCCCCTCTCTCACACACACTCCACTCTCTCACACACACTCCACTCTCTCACACACACTCCACTCTCTCACACACACACACACCGCTCTCTCTCACACACACTCCCCTCTCTCTCACAAACACACTCCCTCTCTCTCACACACACTCCCTCTATCACACACACACAGACTCGGCTCTCTCTCACACACACTCCCTCTCTCTCACACAAACAATCCCCTCTCACACACACACACACACACACACACACACACACACACACACACACACACACACACACACACACACACACACACACACACACACACACACACACACACACACACACACACACACACACACACACACACACACACACACACACACACACACTCCCCTCTCTCTCACACAAACACTCCCCTCTCACACACACACATACTCCCCTCTCTCTCACACACACTCCCTCTCTCTCTCACACACACACACACAGTCTTCTCTCTCACACACACACACACACTCCCTCTCTCTCAGACACACTCGTCTCTCTCACACACACAGACTCCGCTCCCTCTCACATACACTCCCATCACTCTCACACACAGACACACACACACACTCCCCTCTGTCTCTCACACACACTCCCTCTCTCACACACACACACCACTCTCCCCTCTCTGTCACACACACACACTCCCCCCTCGCTCTCTCTCACACACACACTCCCCTCTCACCCACACACACACACACACACACACTCCCCTCTCTCACACACACACACTCCCCTCTCTCTCACACACACACACACACTCCCCTCTCTCTCACACACACACACACTCCCCTCTCTCTCACACACACACACACACACACTCTCTCTCTCACACACACACACACACACACTCCCTCTCTCTCTCACACACACACATTCCCCTCTCTCACACACACACACACACACTCAGTCCCCTCTCTCTCACACACACACACAGTCACACACACACACGTCCCTCTCTCTCACACACACTCCCCTCTCACACACAGACACTCCCCTCTCTCACACACAGACACTCCCCTCTCTCACACACACACACACACTCCCCTCTCTCTCACACACACACACACACTCCCCTCTCTCACACGCACACACACTCCCCTCTCTCACATACACACACACACTCCCCTCTCTCTCACACACACACACAGACTCCCCTCACTCTCACACACACACACACACACTCCCTCTCTCACACACACACACACACACACACACACACACACACACACACACACACACACACACACACACACACACACACACACACACACTCCCCTCTCTCACATACACACACACACTCCCCTCTCTCACATACACACCCACACTCCCTCTCTCCCACACACACACACACACACACACTCCCCTCTCTCACACACACACACTCCCCTCTCTCACACACACACACTCCCCTCTCTCACACACACACAGACTCCGCTTTCTCTCACACACACTCCCTCTCTCACACACACACACACGTCCCTCTCTCTCACACACACTCCCCTCTCTCACACACACACACTCCCCTCTCTCACACACACACAAACACTACCCCTCTCTCACACAGGCAGTCACACAGACCCCTCTCTCTCACACACACACTCCCCCTCTCTCTCACACACACACACACACACTCCCCTCTCTCTCACACACACACACACACACACACTCCCCTCTCTCACACACACATACACACTCCCCTCTCTCACATACACACCCACACTCCCTCTCTCTCACACACACACACACACTCCCCTCTCTCATACACACATTCCCTTCTCTCTCTCACACATACACACACACACACACACACACACACACACATGTCCCTCTCACTCACACACACTCCCCTCCCCCTCACACACACACACACTCCCCTCTCTCACACACACACACACACACACACTCCCATCTCTCACATACACACACACACACACACACACTCCCCTCTCTCTCTCACACACACAAACACACACACACACACATACATCTCTTTCTCTCACACACACAAACACACACACACACACACACACACACGTCCCTCTCTCTCACACACACTCCCCTCTCTCACACACACACTCCCCTCTCTCACACACACACACACACACTCCCATCTCTCACATACACACACACACACCCTCTCTCTCACACACACACACACACACTCCCCTCTCTTTCACACACAAACACACTCCCCTCTCTCACACACACAGTCACAGTCCCCTCTCTCACACACACACACTCCCTCTCTCACACACACACTCCCTCTCTCTCAAACACACACACACACTCCCCCCTCTCTCACACACACACACACACACACACACACACTCCCCTCTCTGTCACACACACACTCCCCTCTCACACATACACACACACACACTCCCCTCTCTCACACACACACTCCCCTCTCACAAACACACACTCCCCTCTCTCTCACACACACACGCACACACACTCCCTCTCTCTCACACACATACACACTTCCCTCTCTCCCACACACACATTCCCCTCTCTCTCACACACACTCCCCTCACTCACACGCATACACACACTCACATGCACCCTCTCTCTCTCACACACACATGCACCCTCTCTCTCTCACAGACACCGCACTCCCCTTCGCTCTCGCACACAGACACACACACGCACACATGCACCCTCTCTCTCCCACACACACACCGCACTCATCTTTCTCACACACACACACACACACACTCTCTCTCTCTCTCACACACACTCCCCTCTCTCTCACAAACACACTCCCCTCTCTCTCTCACACACACACACACACACTCCTCTCTCTCACACACACACACACACTCTCTCTCTCTCACACACACTCCCCTCTCTCTCACAAACACACTCCCCTCTCTCTCTCACACACACACACACACTCCCCTCTCTCTCACACACACTCCCCTCTCTCTCACACACACTCCACTCTCTCACACACACACTCCCCTCTCTCACACACACACACCGCTCTCTCTCTCACACACACACACACACTCCCCTCTCTCTCACACACACACCACTCTCTCACACACACACTGCCCTCTCACACACACACACACCGCTCTCTCTCACACACACACACCGCTCTCTCTCACACACACACTCCCTCTCTCTCACACACACTCCCTCTATCACACACACACAGACTCCGCTCTCTCTCACACACACTCCCATCTCTCACTCACACACTCAACCACACACACTCCCTCTCTCTCAAACACAGACACCCCTCTCTCACACACACACACTCCCCTCTCTCACACACACACTCCCCTCTCTCACACACACACACCGCTCTCTCTCTCACACACACACTCCCCTCTCTCTCACACACACACCACTCTCTCACACACACACTGCCCTCTCTCACACACACACACCGCTCTCTCTCACACACACACACCGCTCTCTCTCACACACACACTCCCTCTCTCTCACACACACTCCCTCTATCACACACACACAGACTCCGCTCTCTCTCACACACACTCCCCTCTCTCACTCACACACTCAACCACACACACTCCCTCTCTCTCAAACACAGACACCCCTCTCTCACACACACACACTCCCCTCTCTCACACACACACTCCCCTCTCACACATACACACACACACACTCCCCTCTCTCACACACACACTCCCCTCTCACAAACACACACTCCCCTCTATCACACACTCATACACACACACACTCCCTCTCTCTCACACACACACGCACACACACTCCCTCTCTCTCACACACATACACACTTCCCTCTCTCCCACACACACATTCCCCTCTCTCTCACACACACTCCCCTCACTCACACGCATACAGACACTCACATGCACCCTCTCTCTCTCACACACACATGCACCCTCTCCCTCTCACAGACACCGCACTCCCCTTCGCTCTCGCACACAGACACACACACGCACACATGCACCCTCTCTCTCCCACACACACACCGCACTCATCTTTCTCACACACACACACACACACTCTCTCTCTCTCTCTCACACACACTCCCCTCTCTCTCTCACACACACACACACACACACACACTCCTCTCTCTCACACACACACACACACTCTCTCTCTCTCACAAACACACTCCCCTCTCTCTCTCACACACACACACACTCCCCTCTCTCTCACACACACTCTCCTATCTCACACACACACACTCCCCTCTCTCACACACACACACACACACACACACACACTCCCCTCTCTCTCACACACACTCCCTCTCTCACACACACACACACACACTCCCCTCTCTCTCTCACACACACACACAGACTCCGCTCTCTCTCACACACACTCCGCTCTCTCTCACACACACTCCACTCTCTCACACACACACTCCCCTCTCTCACACACACTCCACTCTCTCACACACACTCCACTCTCTCACACACACTCCACTCTCTCACACACACTCCACTCTCTCACACACACTCCACTCTCTCACACACACTCCACTCTCTCACACACACTCCACTCTCTCACACACACTCCACTCTCTCACACACACTCCACTCTCTCACACACACTCCACTCTCTCACACACACTCCACTCTCTCACACACACTCCACTCTCTCACACACACTCCACTCTCTCACACACACTCCACTCTCTCACACACACTCCACTCTCTCACACACACTCCACTCTCTCACACACACACACCGCTCTCTCTCACACACACTCCCCTCTCTCTCACAAACACACTCCCTCTCTCTCACACACACTCCCTCTATCACACACACACAGACTCCGCTCTCTCTCACACACACTCCCTCTCTCTCACACAAACAATCCCCTCTCACACACACACACACACACACACACACACACACACACACACACTCCCCTCTCTCTCACACAAACACTCCCCTCTCACACACACACACACACACACACATACTCCCCTCTCTCTCACACACACTCCCTCTCTCTCTCACACACACACACACAGTCTTCTCTCTCACACACACACACACACTCCCTCTCTCTCAGACACACACACTCCCTCTCGCTCACACACAAACACTACCCTCTCTCTCACACAATCTCCCCTCTCTCTCACACACATACACACACACACTCCCCTCTCTCTCACACACACTCGTCTCTCTCACACACATAGACTCCGCTCCCTCTCACATACACTCCCATCACTCTCACACACAGACACACACACACACTCCCCTCTGTCTCTCTCACACACTCCCTCTCTCACACACACACACACTCTCCCCTCTCTGTCACACACACACACTCCCCCCTCGCTCTCTCTCACACACACACTCCCCTCTCACCCACACACACACACACACACACACACACTCCCCTCTCTCACACACACACACTCCCCTCTCTCTCACACACACACACACACTCCCCTCTCTCTCACACACACACACACTCCCCTCTCTCTCACACACACACACACACTCTCTCTCTCACACACACACACACACTCCCTCTCTCTCTCACACACACACATTCCCCTCTCTCACACACACACACACACACTCAGTCCCCTCTCTCTCACACACACACACAGTCACACACACACACACACGTCCCTCTCTCTCACACACACTCCCCTCTCTCACACACAGACACTCCCCTCTCTCACACACACACACACACTCCCCTCTCTCTCTCACACACACACACACACACTCCCCTCTCTCACACGCACACACACTCCCCTCTCTCACATACACACACACACTCCCCTCTCTCTCACACACACACACACACTCCCCTCACTCTCACACACACACACACACTCCCTCTCTCTCACACACACACACACACACACACACACTCCCCTCTCTCACATACACACACACACTCCCCTCTCTCACATACACACCCACACTCCCTCTCTCCCACACACACACACACACACACACTCCCCTCTCTCACACACACACACTCCCCTCTCTCACACACACACAGACTCCGCTTTCTCTCACACACACTCCCTCTCTCACACACACACACACGTCCCTCTCTCTCACACACACTCCCCTCTCTCACACACACACACTCCCCTCTCTCACACACACACAAACACTACCCCTCTCTCACACAGGCAGTCACACACACCCCTCTCTCTCACACACACACTCCCCCTCTCTCTCACACACACACACACACTCCCCTCTCTCTCACACACACACACACACTCCCCTCTCTCTCACACACACACACACACACACACACACACTCCCCTCTCTCACACACACATACACACTCCCCTCTCTCACATACACACCCACACTCCCTCTCTCTCACACACACACACACACTCCCCTCTCTCGCACACACAA
>JANJGN010005282.1:17500-20000 GCA_026770705.1 Isurus oxyrinchus
ACACACTCAGTCCCCTCTCTCTCACACACACACAGTAACACACACACACACACACGTCCCTCTCTCTCACACACACTCCCCTCTCTCACACACAGACACTCCCCTCTCTCACACACACACACACTCCCCTCTCTCTCACACACACACACACACACACACACACTCCCCTCTCTCACACACACACACACACTCCCCTCTCTCACACACACACACACACTCCCTCTCTCACACACACACACACACTCCCTCTCTCTCTCACACACACACACACACACACACACACACACACTCCCCTCTCTCACATACACACACACACTCCCCTCTCTCACATACACACCCACACTCCCTCTCTCCCACACACACACACACACACACACTCCCCTCTCTCACACACACACACTCCCCTCTCTCACACACACACAGACTCCGCTTTCTCACACGCACACTCCCTCTCTCACAGACACACACACTCCCCTCTCTCTCACACACACTCCCTCTCTCACACACACAGACTCCGCTCTCTCTCACATACACTCCCATCTCTCTCACACACAGACACACACACACACTCCCCTCTGTCTCTCACGCACACTCCCTCTCTCACACACACACACACTCCCCTCTCTGTCACACACACACACTCCCCCCTCGCTCTCTCTCACACACAGACTCCCCTCTCACTCACACACACACACACTCCCCCCTCTCTCACATAAACGCACTCCCCTCTCTCACACACACACACACACACCCCTCTCTCATACACACATTCGCCTCTCTCTCACACACACACACACACAGACACACACACACACGTCCCTCTCTCTCACACACACTCCCCTCTCTCACACACACACACTCCCCTCTCTCACACACACACAAACACTACCCCTCTCTCACACAGGCAGTCACACACACCCCTCTCTCACACACACACACTCCCCCTCTCTCTCACACACACACACACACTCCCCTCTCTCTCTCTCACACACACACACACACACACACACACTCCCCTCTCTCACACACACACACACCACCTCCCCTCTCTCACATACACACCCACACTCCCTCTCTCTCACACACACACACACACACTCCCCTCTCTCGCACACACACAGACACACTCCCCCCTCTCTCATACACACATTCCCTTCTCTCTCTCACACATACACCACACACACACACACACACACACACACACACACACACACGTCCCTCTCACTCACACACACTCCCCTCCCCCTCACACACACACACACTCCCCTCTCTCACACACACACACACACACACACTCCCATCTCTCACATACACACACACACCACCCTCTCTCTCACACACACACACACACACTGCCCTCTCTTTCACACACAAACACACTCCCCCCCTCTCACACACACAGTCACACTCCCTTCTCTCTCACACACACACTCCCTCTCTCTCAAACACACACACACACTCCCCCCTTCTCACACACACACACACACTCCCCCTCTCTCTCACACACACACACTCCCCTCTCTCTCCCACACACCACACTCCCCTCTCTCTCACACACACACACACACCCCCTATCTCACACGCACACACACACACTCCCCTCTCTCCATACACACATTCCTCTCTCTCTCACACACACACACACACACACAGACACTCCCCTCTCTCTCCCACACACACAAACACACACACACACACCACACACACACATCCCCTCTCCTCACACACACAAACACACACACACACACACATGTCCCTCTCTCTCACACACACCCCCCTCTCTCACACACACACACACTCCCCTCACTCACACCACACACACACACACACCCCATCTCTCACATACACACACACACACTCTCTCTCTCACACACACACACACTCCCCTCTCTTTCACACACAAACACACTCCCTCTCTCACACACACAGTCACACTCCCCTCTCTCACACACACACACTCCCTCATCTCTCAAACTCCACACACACCCCACCCCCTCTCTCAAACACACACACACACACACACACACACACTCCCCCTCTCTTTCACACACACACACACACACACTCCCCTCTCTCACACAGAAACACACACTCCTCTCTCTCTCTCACACACACACACCACTGCTCTCTCTCTCACACACACACACACACACACACACACTGCTCTCTCTCTCACACACACACACACACACACTCCCCCTCTCTCACACACACACACACGCCACTCTCTCTCTCACACACTCCCCTCTCTCACTCACACAACACAACCACACACACTCCCTCTCTCTCAAACACACACACACACCCCTCTCTCACACACACACACTCCCTCTCACACACACACACACACTCCCCCACTCTCACACACACACACCCTCTCCCAAACACACACCCCCCTCTATCACACACTCATACACACACACACTCCCTCTCTCTCACACACACACGCACACACACTCCCTCCTCTCACACACATACACACACACTCCCTCTCTTCTCA
>JANJGN010005283.1:7500-12500 GCA_026770705.1 Isurus oxyrinchus
ATCATGAAGGACACCGCCAGGTGACACTTAAGAGAATATTTCTGTTTAGGATATATATACATATATACATCTGTTCATGTCGCCACAAAATTATTGAAACCAGGGTTACCACCGGCCTGGGCCCCGGACGATTTTTCAGACCGACAACATAGCTCGGAAAGCCCGCATAAATTGCACTTACATCGTCATTTTGGACTTCCGAGAGGTCATTGGAAGGTGTTCTATTTGAAATAGTTGACCTTCCTCAAAGTCGCACTTTTTTAGGCATTTTTAAAGTGTGACCGTTGCCTTAAAATGTTCTGAAAATCGTGTCCCCGAAATTCTCCGGGTACCCCGCCAATCCCCCCGGCCAACAATTGCACCCGAGAGGTGGGGCGGTAGCCCTACCGTCCAGGAGGCCTCAAAAGCCCGCAAAGCGCCATTTTGCCGTTTCCTCTTCGGGAGAACCGAAGGGAAATCATTAATGAGCTGGACGAGTACCATGCCAAAAATTGCAACCGACCCAGCCGTCGGGCCGATTCGCTACTCTCAGGGGGAATACCCCCACTGCGAGCCGGGCAAGAGCCTCGGATTCGACGCCATACGCTTCCGTCTGAGCACGGATTTTGTTCTCCCGGGCCCAGGAGACACTTTCCACGGCCGGCGAATGCAATCTGGGGTGCATTTTATTTATTAGTTACTGATTTCTCTTCCAAACTTGCCTCTGCCACAGACTAAGTCCAAATGGTTAATGATTTCTCCGCCACACTTGCCTCGCTGCCAGAGACTAAGTCCAAACGGTTAATGATTTCTCCGCCACACTTGCCTCTCTGCCAGAGACGAAGTCCAAACGGTTAATGATTTCTCCGCCACACTTGCCTCGCTGCCAGAGACTAAGTCCAAATGGTTACTGATTTCTCCACTGCACTTGCCTCTGTGCCAGAGACGAAGTCCAAATGGTTAATGATTTCTGCACCACACTTGCCTCTCTGCCAGAGACGAAGTCCAAACGGTTAATGATTTCTCTCCGCCACACTTGCCTCGCTGCCAGCGACTAAGTCCAAATGGTTACTGATTTCTCCACTGCACTTGCCTCTGTGCCAGAGACGAAGTCCAAATGGTTAATGATTTCTGCACCACACTTGCCTCTCTGCCAGAGACGAAGTCCAAATGGTTAATGATTTCTCCACTGCACTTGCCTCTGTGCCAGAGACGAAGTCCAAATGGTTAATGATTTCTGCACCACACTTGCCTCGCTGCCAGAGACTAAGTCCAAATGGTTACTGATTTCTCCACTGCACTTGCCTCTGTGCCAGAGACGAAGTCCAAATGGTTAATGATTTCTGCACCACACTTGCCTCTCTGCCAGAGACTAAGTCCAAACGGTTAATGATTTCTCCGCCACACTTGCCTCGCTGCCAGAGACTAAGTCCAAATGGTTAATGATTTCTGCACCACACTTGCCTCGCTGCCAGAGACTAAGTCCAAATGGTTAATGATTTCTGCACCACACTTGCCTCTCTGCCAGAGACTAAGTCCAAACGGTTAATGATTTCTCCGCCACACTTGCCTCGCTGCCAGAGACTAAGTCCAAATGGTTAATGATTTCTGCACCACACTTGCCTCGCTGCCAGAGACGAAGTCCAAATGGTTAATGATTTCTCAGGGCCACTGTCCCATTGGTTAGCCATTTCTCCAGAGGCTTACCGAGGCCAACCTGCGATATCTCGCGGACCCGGAGGCCCCGTTGCACGTCCTGCACATTCAGTCCGAGGTGCATTGGTTACCCATTTCTCCAGAAGCTTACCGAAGGCACACCGTCACACCTCGCGGGCCCCGAGGCCACTTTCCCCGGTGCGCAAATTCAATCCGAGGTGCATTGCCCTTAGCCGCCTTCTCCGGCCGGCTTCGGGTGCGTTTCCGGGGCTCCGACCGGGGCAAATCCGGTCCCCGGGGCCAGTGGGAGCCGTCCCCGGGCACGCCCGGGCTTCCGGTCGCCGCTTTCCGTGACCGACCGAAAGACGGTAAAAAATGCCGAAAATGGACAAAAATGGCCGACGGCGGGGCCTCCTGGTCGGTTAGGCGGCAGCCTGGATCGGTCCCTGCGGACCTGGAGGCTCGAGACGGCACTCGGAGCTGTCGACCGATTCTCGACTTGCCACCTCCTACCATTCTGCAGATACCCCGCCAACCCCCCCAGCCAGCAAATGCAGCCGAGATGTCGGTCGGTAGTCCAGCCGCCGAGGAGGCCTCGAAAGCCCGCGACACCTCCTTTCGCCGTTTCCCCATCGGGAGAACCGAGGGGAAATCATTATCTAGCTCCGGCAGCCCCCCTCCAACAATTGCAACCCGCCCCGTGGCCGGGCCGATTCGCCCCGCCTAGCGGGAATGCCTCCACCGGGGGCCCGGCAGAAGCTTCGGATCCGACCTCCTGGACTTCCGTCTTGGCACGGATTTCCCTCACACGGGCCCAGGGGCCACTTCCCCCGGCCTTCGGACGCAGCCGGAGGTGCATCGGGCCGAAGCCGCCTTCCCGGCCGGCTTCCGGAGGTTTCCGGGGCAAACTCCGGTCCTCCCGGCGAGGGGGAGCCTTCCCCGTGCACGCCCGGGTGTCAGGCCGCCGCTTTTCTTGACCGGCCGAAAGAGGCGAAAAATGCCGAAAATGACCAAAAATGGCCGACGGCGGGGCCTCCCGGTCGGTTTGGCGGCAGCCTGGGTCGGTCCCTGCAGACCTGGAGGCTCGAGAAGGCACTTGGCGAAGTCGACCCATTCTCGATTTGCCACCTCCTCCTATTCTGCAGATAGCCCGCCAACCTCCACAGCCAGCAAATGCAACCGTCATTCAGGCCGACGACCCTCCGGTAGTCATACCGAGGAAGAGGCACCGAAGCCCCGCCAGGCCTTCCGGATTGCACCCGCTCCCCGACCGGTTCTTTTTCAAAAAAGGGCCCAGGAGCCCGGATTATTTTAGGACGCGCTCGGGACCGCCCTGAGGGACACCGAACACCCAACCTTTCCCCGGGTCGACCCTCCCCGCCTCGGCCACCGGGGGGGGTCGAACCCGATCACCGGTTAATGATTTCCCCCTGCTCGGACTCGGCTGTTTCTCAACCGCGCTTGCCCGGCTCGGCCCCCAGCCCCGGCCCCTCACGTGGGGGCCCTGAATACGCCCCCCGGCAGCCATCTTGGCCCGCCGGCCCGGTATTTTAGGCCGTTTCGACCCTTCCCTGCCCGCTGGCTGACTGGTTCACCATGTCCCCATTCTGCGCTTAGACTTTTCAGCTGCTCGGGATGCCGGCTGATGACGGCTCCCGTACGACCGGGCGGGCGGCTCCAACTACCGGCCGGCTGCCCGGCCTGCTAACCCGTTAAGCATTTCCCCGTCCTGCACACATTCCCTGGACCTGCTGGTGTGTTCTGCAGCTAACTGCACCCCTACGACCGGGCGGGAGGCTATGATTACTGGTCGGCTGCCCTGCCAGGTAACCGCTTAACCGATTCCCCGTTTGGTACTGAGTCCCTGGACCTGCTGGTGTGTTCCGCAGTTAACTGCACACCTATGACCGGGCGGGAGGCTATAATTACCGGCCGGCAGCCTTGCCTGCTAACCGGCTGCCCGTGTCCCCATTCGGTACTTAGTCCGTGGACCTGCTGGTGTGTTCTGCAGCTAACTGCACCCCTATGACCGGGCGGGAGGCTGTAAATACCGGCCGGCAGCCCAGCCTGCTAACCGGCTGCCCGTGTCCCCATTCTGTCCTTAGTCCTTGGACCTGCTGGTGTGTTCTGCAGCTAACTGCACCCCTATGGCAGGCCGGCATCCCTGCCTGCTGACCGGCTGCCCGTGTCCTCATTCTGTACTTAGTCCTTGGACCTGCTGGTGTGTTCTGCAGCTAACTGCACCCCTATGACCGGGCGGGAGGCTGTAATTACCGGCCGGCAGCCCTGCCTGCTGACCGGCTGCCCGTGTCCTCATTCTGTACTTAGTCCTTGGACCTGCTGGTGTGTTCTGCAGCTGACTGCGCCTCTATTACCCGGCGGGAGGCTATAATTACCGGTCGGCTGCCTTGTCTGCTAACTGGTTCACAGGTTCCCCTGTGCTGTACATATCCCGTGGACCAGCGGCTGTGTTCTGCAGCTCAGCGCACCTTTACTACCATGCCGAAAGCCCTGAATAATGGCCGGCTACCCTGCCTGCTAACCGGTAAACCATTTGCCGCAAACCTAACCCCAGCCCTAAGCCTAACCGCTAACCCTGACCCGAACCCCGAGCCAACAATAAACTAGCCTTGTCCCCTTCCCCGACACGAACACCAAGCCAAGCCCCTAACTCTAACCCTACCCCTACCCCTGACACTTCCCCTAACCCTAACGCCCCAACCCTAACCCCAGCCCTAAGCCTAACCGCTAACCCTAACCCGAATAAAACTCCGGACCACCCGGGCGGACACCGAACACCCAGCCTTTCCCCGGTTCCACCCTCCCCGCCTCGGCCACCAGGCTCGAACCGGCTGAATGGCCAACGATATCGCTCCTGCTCGGACTTTGCTCGCTTTAAATCGCGCTTGCGCGGCTCGGCCTCCAGGCACCGCCCCGTCACGTGCGACCGCTGAATACGCCCCCCGGCAGCCATCTTGGCCCGCCGCTCCGGTATTTCAGGCCGTTTTGACCCTTCCCTGCCCGCTGCCATGCATCCGCTTGCCGGTTAATGATTTCGCCGTTCTGCACCTCGACTTTTGAGCAGCTCGGCAAGCGAAATGCTGACAGCACCCGGAGTATCGGGCCTTCGGCCAACCGCCTGCCCGGCCTCCAGGCACCGACCCTCTCACGTGGTGACTGTGAATCCGCCCCGCCCCCGGTTGCCATTTTTTCCTTGCCGCCTCGATATTTTAAGCCGTTTCACCCTTTCCCCTTCCGGCTTGCTGACAGGTTAATGATTTCCCCATTCCGCGCTTAGGACTTTTCAGCTGCTCGGGATGCCGGCTGCTGACTGCACCCGTACTACCGGCCGGCTGACCTTCCTG
>JANJGN010005284.1:0-24550 GCA_026770705.1 Isurus oxyrinchus
TGGGTCCCGTACCCCAGTTAGAGTCAGTGTGTGTGTGGGTCCCGTACCCCAGTTAGAGTCAGTGTGTGTGTGGGACCCGTACCCCAGTGAGAGTCACTGTGTGTGTGTGTGGGACACGTACCCCAGTGAGAGTCGAGTGTGTGGTGTGTGTGGGACCTGTACCCCAGTGAGAGTCAGTGTGTGTGTGTGTGTGACCCGTTACCTCAGTGAGAGTCAGTGTGTGTGTGTATGTGTGTGTGTGTGTGTGTGTGTGTGTGGGGGACCGAACCCCAGTGAGAGTCAGTGTGTGTGTGTGTGTGTGTGTGTGTGTGTGTGTGTGTGTGTGTGTGTGTGTGTGTGTGTGTGTGTGTGGGACCCGTTACCCCAGTGAGAGTCAGTGTGTGTGTGTGTGGGACCCGTACCCCAGTGAGAGTCAGTGTGTGTGTGGGACCCGTACCCCAGTGAGAGTCAGTGTGTGTGTGGGACCCGTACCCCAGTGAGAGTCAGTGTGTGTGTGTGTGGGACCCGTACCCCAGTGAGAGTCAGTGTGTGTGTGTGGGACACGTACCCCAGTGAGAGTCAGTGTGTTTGTGAGGGACCCGTAGCCAATGAGAGTCAGTGTGTGTGTGTGTGTGTGTGTGTGTGTGTGTGTGTGTGTGTGTGTGTGTGTGTGTGTGTGTGACCCGTACCCCAGTGAGAGTCAGTGTGTGTGTGGGGCCCGTACCCCAGTGAAAGTCAGTGTGTGTGTGTGTGATCCATACCCCAGTTAGAGTCAGTGTGTGTTGTGTGTGTGTGTGGGACCTGTACCCCAGTGAGAGTCAGTATGTGTGTGGGACCCGTACCCCAGTGAGAGTCAGTGTGTGTGTGTGTGGGACCCGTACCCCAGTGAGAGTCAGTGTGTGTGTGTGTGTGTCCCGTACCTCAGTGAGAGTCTGTGAGTGTGTGTGAGTGTGTGTGTGCTGTGTGTGTGTGTGACCCGTACCCCAGTGAGAGTCAGTGTGTGTGTGTGACCCGTACCCCAGTTAGAGCCAGTGTGTGTGTGTGTGTGTGTGTGTGTGTGTGTGTGTGTGTGTGTGTGACCCGTACCCCAGTGAGAGTCAGTGTTGTGTGTGTGTGGGACCCGTACACCAGTGAGAGTCAGTGTGTGTGTGGGGCCCGTACCCCAGTGAGAGTCAGTGTGTGTGTGGGACCCGTACCCCAGTGAGAGTCAGTGTGTGTGTGGGACCCGTACCCCAGTGAGAGTCAGTGTGTGTGTGTGTGTGTGTGTGTGTGGGACCCGTACCCCAGTGAGAGTCAGTGTGTGGTGTGTGTTGTGTGTGACCCGTACCCCAGTGAGAGTCAGTGTGTGTGTGTGTGGGACCCGTACCCCAGTGAGAGTCAGTGTGTGTGTTGTGTGTGTGGGACCCGTACCCCAGTGAGAGTCAGTGTGTGTGTGTGTGACCCGTACCCCAGTGAGAGTCAGTGTGTGTATAGGACCCGTACCCCAGTGAGAGTCAGTGGTGTGTGTGTGGGACCCATTCCCCAGTGAGTGTCAGTGTGTGTGTGTAGGACCCGTACCCCAGTGAGAGTCAGTGTGTGTGTGGGGCCCGTACCCCAGTGAGAGTCAGTGTGTGTGTGTGTGGGACCCGTACACCAGTGAGAGTCAGTGTGTGTGTGTGTGGGACCAGTACCCCAGTGAGAGTCAGTGTGTGTGTGGGACCCGTACCCCAGTGAGAGTCAGTGTGTGTGTGTGTGGGACCCGTACCCCAGTGAGAGTCAGTGTGTGTGTTGTGTGTGTGGGACCCGTACCCCAGTGAGAGTCAGTGTGTGTGTGTGTGTGGGACCCGTATCCCAGTGAGAGTCAGTGTGTGTGTGTGTGTGTGTGTGTGTGTGTGTGTGTGTGTGTGTGTGTGTGTGTGTGTGTGTGTGTGTGTGACCCGTACCCCAGTGAGAGTCAGTGTGTGTGTGTGGGACCCGTACCCCAGTGAGAGTCAGTGTGCGTGTGTGTGGGACCAGTACCCCAGTGAGAGTCAGTGTGTGTGTGGGGCCCGTACCCCAGTGAGAGTCATGTTGTGTGTGTGTGGTGGGACCCGTTACCCCAGTGAGAGTCAGTGTGTGTGTGTGTGTGGGACCCGTACCCCAGTGAGAGTCAGTGTGTGTGTGTGTGTGTGTGTGGGACCCGTATCCCAGTGAGAGTCAGTGTGTGTGTGTGTGTGTGTGTGTGTGTGTGTGTGTGTGTGTGTGTGTGTGTGTGTGTGTGTGTGTGACCCGTACCCCAGTGAGAGTCAGTGAGCGTGTGTGGGACCCGTACCCCAGTGGGAGTCAGTCTGTGTGTGTGTGGGGACCCGTACCCCAGTGAGAGTCAGTGTGTGTGTGTGGGGCCCGTACCCCAGTGAGAGTCAGTGTGTGTGTGGGACCCGTACCCCAGTGAGAGTCAGTGTGTGTGTGGGACCCGTACCCCAGTGAGAGTCAGTGTGTGTGTGTGTGTGTGTGTGTGTGTGTGTGTGTGGGACCCGTACCCCAGTGAGAGTCAGTGTGTGTGTGTGTGTGTGTGTGTGTGACCCGTACCCCAGTGAGAGTCAGTGTGTGTGTGGGACCCGTACCCCAGTGAGAGTCAGTGTGTGTGTGTGGGACCCGTACCCCAGTGAGAGTCAGTGTGTGTGTGTGTGTGTGACCCGTTACCCCAGTGAGAGTCAGTGAGTGTGTGTGTGTGTGTGTGTGTGTGTGTGTGTGTGACCCGTACCCCAGTGAGAGTCAGTGTGTGTGTGACCCGTACCCCAGTGAGAGTCAGTGTGTGTGTGTGTGGGACCCGTACCCCAGTGAGAGTCAGTGTGTGTGTGTGTGTGACCCGTTACCCCAGTGAGAGTCAGTGTGTGTGTGTGTGACCCGTACCCCAGTGAGAGTCAGTGTGTGTGTAGGACCCGTACCCCAGTGAGAGTCACTGTGTGTGTGACCCGTACCCCAGTGAGAGTCAGCGTGTGTGTGTGTGGGACCCATACCGCAGTGAGAGTCAGTGTGTGTGTGTAGGACCCGTACCCCAGTGAGAGTCAGTGTGTGTGTGGGGCCCGTACCCCAGTGAGAGTCAGTGTGTGTGTGGGACCCGTACCCCAGTGAGAGTCAGTGTGTGTGTGTGTGGGACCCGTACCCCAGTGAGAGTCAGTGTCTGTTGTGTGTGTGTGTGTGTGTGTGTGTGTGTGTGTGTGTGTGTGTGTGTGGGACCCGTACCCCAGTGAGAGTCAGTGTGTGTGTGGTGTGTGGGACCCGTATCCCAGTGAGAGTCAGGTGTGTGTGTGTGTGTGTGTGTGTGTGTGTGTGTGTGTGTGTGTGTGTGTGTGTGTGTGACCCGTACCCCAGTGAGAGTCAGTGTGTGTGTGTGACCCGTACCCAGTGAGAGTCAGTGTGTGTGTGTGTGGGACCCGTACCCCAGTGAGAGTCAGTGTGTGTGTGGGGCCCGTACCCCAGTGAGAGTCAGTGTGTGTGTGGGACCCGTACCCCAGTGAGAGTCAGTGTGTGTGTGTGTGTGTGGGACCCGTTACCCCAGTGAGAGTCAGTGTGTGTGTGGGACCCGTACCCCAGTGAGAGTCATGTGTGTGTGTGTGTGGGACCCGTACCCCAGTGAGAGTCAGTGTGTGTGTGGGACCCGTACCCCAGTGAGAGTCAGTGTGTGTGTGTGTGTGGGACCCGTACCCCAGTGAGAGTCAGTGTGTGTGCGTGTGTGGGACCCGTACCCCAGTGAGAGTCAGTGTGTGTGCGTGTGTGGGGACCCGTACCCCAGTGAGAGTCAGTGTGTGTGCGTGTGTGTGACCCGTACCCCAGTGAGAGTCAGTGTGTGTCTGTGTGTGTGTGTGTGTGTGTGTGACCCGTACCCCAGTGAGAGTCAGTCTGTGTGTGTGTGGGACCCGTACCCCAGTGAGAGTCAGCGTGTGTGTGGGACACGTACCCCAGTGAGAGTCAGCGTCTGTGTGGGACCCGTACCCCAATGGGAGTCAGTGTGTGTGTGTGACCCGTACCCCAGTTAGAGTCAGTGTGTGTGTGTTGTGTGTGTGTGTGTGTGTGTGTGTGTGTGTGTGTGTGTGACCCGTACCCCAGTGAGAGTCAGTGTGTGTGTGTGTGTGGGACACGTACCCCAGTGAGAGTCAGTGTGTGTGTATGTGGGACCCGTATCCCAGTGAGAGTCAGTGTGTGTATGGGACCCGTACCCCAGTGAGAGTCAGTGTGTGTGTGTGTGGGACCCGTACCCAGTGAGAGTCAGTGTGTGTGTGTGTGTGTGTGTGTGTGTGTGTGTGGGACCCGTACCCCAGTGAGAGTCAGTGTGTGTGTGTGGGACCCGTACCCCAGTGAGAGTCAGTGTGTGTGTGTGAGACCCGTACCCCAGTGAGAGTCAGTGTGTGTGTGTGTGTGTGTGTGGGACCCGTACCCCAGTGAGAGTCAGTGTGTGTGTGTGTGACCCGTACCCAGTGAGAGTCAGTGTGTGTGTGTGGACCCGTACCCCAGTGAGAGTCAGTGTGTGTGTGTGGGACCCGTACCCCAGTGAGAGTCAGTGTGTGTGTGTGTGACCCGTACCGCAGTGAGAGTCAGTGTGTGTGTGTGTGTGTAGGACCCGTACCCCAGTGAGAGTCAGTGTGTGTGTGTGTGTGTGTGTGTGTGTGTGTGTGTGTGTGTGTGTGTGTGGGACCAGTACCCCAGTGAGAGTCAGTGTGTGTGTGTGTGTGTGTAGGACCCGTACCCCAGTGAGAGTCAGTGTGTGTGTGCGTGTGTGGGACCCGTACCCCAGTGAGAGTCAGTGTGTGTGGTGTGTGGGACCTGTACCCCAGTGAGAGTCAGTGTGTGTGTGTGTGGGACCCGTACCCCAGTGAGAGTCAGTGTGTGTGTGGGACCCGTACCCGAGTGAGAGTCAGTGTGTGTGTGTGGGACCCGTAGCCCAGTGAGAGTCAGTGTGTGTGTGTGTGTGTGTGTGTGTGTGTGTGTGTGTGTGTGTGTGTGTGTGTGTGTGTGTGTGTGTGTGTGTGTGGGACCCGTACCCTAGTGAGAGTCAGTGTGTGTGTGTGACCCGTACCCCAGTTAGAGTCAGTGTGTGTGTGTGTGTGTGTGTGTGTGTGTGTGTGTCTGTGTGTGTGTGTGTGTGTGTGTGTGTGTGTGGGACCCGTACCCCAGTGAGAGTCAGTGTGTGTGTGTGTGGGACCCGTACCCCAGTGAGAGTCAGTGTGTGTGTTGTGTGTGGGACCCGTACCCCAGTGAGAGTCAGTGTGTGTGTGTGTGTGGGACCCGTACCCCAGTGAGAGTCAGTGTGTATGTGGGACCCGTACCCCAGTGAGAGTCAGTGTGTGTGTGTGTGTGTGGGACCCGTACCCCAGTGAGAGTCAGTGTGTGTGCGTGTGTCGGACCCGTACCCCAGTGAGAGTCAGTGTGTGTGCGTGTGTGTGTGCGTGTGTGTGACCCGTACCCCAGTGAGAGTCAGTGTGTGTGTGTGTGTGTGTCGTGTGTGTGTGTGTGTGTGACCCGTACCCCAGTGAGAGTCAGTCTGTGTGTGTGTGGGACCCGTACCCCAGTGAGAGTCAGCGTGTGTGTGGGACCCGTTACCCCAGTGAGAGTCAGTGTGTGTGTGTGTGTGTGTGTGTGTGACCCGTACCCCAGTGAGAGTCAGTGTGTGTGTGGGACCCGTACCCCAGTGAGAGTCAGTGTGTGTGTGTGGGACCCGTATCCCAGTGAGAGTCAGTGTGTGTGTGTGTGTGTGACCCGTACCCCAGTGAGAGTCAGTGTGTGTGTGTGTGTGTGTGTGTGTGTGTGTGACCCGTACCCCAGTGAGAGTCAGTGTGTGTGTGTGACCCGTACCCCAGTGAGAGTCAGTGTGTGTGTGTGTGGGACCCGTACCCCAGTGAGAGTCAGTGTGTGTGTGTGTGTGACCCGTACCCCAGTGAGAGTCAGTGTGTGTGTGTGTGTGACCCGTACCCCAGTGAGAGTCAGTGTGTGTGTAGGACCCGTACCCCAGTGAGAGTCACTGTGTGTGTGACCCGTACCCCAGTGAGAGTCAGTGTGTTGTGTGTGGGACCCATACCGCAGTGAGAGTCAGTGTGTGTGTGTAGGACCCGTACCCCAGTGAGAGTCAGTGTGTGTGTGGGGCCCGTACCCCAGTGAGAGTCAGTGTGTGTGTGGGACCCGTACCCCAGTGAGAGTCAGTGTGTGTGTGTGTGGGACCCGTACCCCAGTGAGAGTCAGTGTCTGTGTGTGTGTTGTGTGTGTGTGTGTGTGCTGTGTGTGTGTGTGTGGGACCCGTACCCCAGTGAGAGTCAGTGTGTGTGTGTGTGTGGGACCCGTATCCCAGTGAGAGTCAGTGTGTGTGTGTGTGTGTGTGTGTGTGTGTGTGTGTGTGTGGGACCCGTACCCCAGTGAGAGTCAGTGTGTGTGTGTGACCCGTACCCAGTGAGAGTCAGTGTGTGTGTGTGTGGGACCGTACCCCAGTGAGAGTCAGTGTGTGTGTGGGGCCCGTACCCCAGTGAGAGTCAGTGTGTGTGTGGGACCCGTACCCCAGTGAGAGTCAGTGTGTGTCGTGTGTGTGTGGGACCCGTACCCCAGTGAGAGTCAGTGTGTGTGTGGGACCCGTACCCCAGTGAGAGTCAGTGTGTGTGTGTGTGTGGGACCCGTACCCCAGTGAGAGTCAGTGTGTGTGTGGGACCCGTACCCCAGTGAGAGTCAGTGTGTGTGTGTGTGTGGGACCCGTACCCCAGTGAGAGTCAGTGTGTGTGCGTGTGTGGGACCCGTACCCCAGTGAGAGTCAGTGTGTGTGCGTGTGTGGGACCCGTACCCCAGTGAGAGTCAGTGTGTGTGCGTGTGTGTGACCCGTACCCCAGTGAGAGTCAGTGTGTGGTGTGTGTGTGTGTGTGTGTGTGACCCGTACCCCAGTGAGAGTCAGTCTGTGTGTGTGTGGGACCCGTACCCCAGTGACAGTCAGCGTGTGTGTGGGACACGTACCCCAGTGAGAGTCAGCGTGTGTGTGGGACCCGTACCCCAATGGGAGTCAGTGTGTGTGTGACCCGTACCCCAGTTAGAGTCAGTGTGTGTGTGTGTGTGTGTGTGTGTGTGTGTGTGTGTGTGTGTGTGTGTGTGTGTGTGTGTGTGTGTGTGGACCCGTACCCCAGTGAGAGTCAGTGTGTGTGTGTGTGTGGGACACGTACCCCAGTGAGAGTCAGTGTGTGTGTTATGTGGGACCCGTATCCCAGTGAGAGTCAGTGTGTGTATGGGACCCGTACCCCAGTGAGAGTCAGTGTGTGTGTGTGTGGGACCCGTACCCCAGTGAGAGTCAGTGTGTGTGTGTGTGTGTGTGTGTGTGTGTGTGTGTGTGTGTGTGGGACCCGTACCCCAGTGAGAGTCAGTGTGTTGTGTGTGTGGGACCCGTACCCCAGTGAGAGTCAGTGTGTGTGTGTGAGACCCGTACCCCAGTGAGAGTCAGTGTGTGTGTGTGTGTGTGTGTGGGACCCGTACCCCAGTGAGAGTCAGTGTGTGTGTGTGTGACCCGTACCCCAGTGAGAGTCAGTGTGTGTGTGTGGGACCCGTACCCCAGTGAGAGTCAGTGTGTGTGTGTGGGACCCGTACCCCAGTGAGAGTCAGTGTGTGTGTGTGTGACCCGTACCGCAGTGAGAGTCAGTGTGTGTGTGTGTGTGTGTAGGACCCGTACCCCAGTGAGAGTCAGTGTGTGTGTGTGTGTGTGTGTGTGTGTGTGTGTGTGTGTGTGTGTGGGACCAGTACCCCAGTGAGAGTCAGTGTGTGTGTGTGTGTGTAGGACCGCTACCCCAGTGAGAGTCAGTGTGTGTGTGCGTGTGTGGACCCGTACCCCAGTGAGAGTCAGTGTGTGTGTGTGTGGGACCTGTACCCCAGTGAGAGTCAGTGTGTGTGTGTGTGGGACCCGTACCCCAGTGAGAGTCAGTGTGTGTGTGGGACCCGTACCCGAGTGAGAGTCAGTGTGTGTGTGTGGGACCCGTAGCCCAGTGAGAGTCAGTGTGTGTGTGTGTGTGTGTGTGTGGGACCCGTACCCTAGTGATAGTCAGTGTGTGTGTGACCCGTACCCCAGTTAGAGTCAGTGTGTGTGTGTGTGTGTGTGTGTGTGTGTGTGTGTGTGTGTGTGTGTGTGTGTGTGTGTGTCTGTGTGTGTGTGTGTGTGTGTGTGTGGTGTGGGACCCGTACCCCAGTGAGAGTCAGTGTGTGTGTGTGTGGGACCCGTACCCCAGTGAGAGTCAGTGTGTGTGTGTGTGTGGGACCCGTACCCCAGTGAGAGTCAGTGTGTGTGTGTGTGGGACCCGTACCCCAGTGAGAGTCAGTGTGTATGTGGGACCCGTACCCCAGTGAGAGTCAGTGTGTGTGTGTGTGTGGGACCCGTACCCCAGTGAGAGTCAGTGTGTGTGCGTGTGTGGGTCCCGTACCCCAGTGAGAGTCAGTGTGTGTGCGTGTGTGTGTGCGTGTGTGTGACCCGTACCCCAGTGAGAGTCAGTGTGTGTGTGTGTGTGTGTGTGTGTGTGTTGTGTGTGTGTGACCCCGTACCCCAGTGAGAGTCAGTCTGTGTGTGTGTGGGACCCGTACCCCAGTGAGAGTCAGCGTGTGTGTGGGACACGTACCCCAGTGAGAGTCAGCGTGTGTGGGGACCCGTACCCCAATGAGAGTCAGTGTGTGTGTGTGACCCGTACCCCAGTTAGAGTCAGTGTGTGTGTGTGTGTGTGTGTGTGTGTGTGTGTGTGTGTGTGTGTGTGTGTGACCCGTACCCCAGTGAGAGTCAGTGTGTGTGTGTGTGTGTGTGTGTGGGACACGTACCCC
This sequence comes from Isurus oxyrinchus, assembly GCA_026770705.1. Lineage (NCBI taxonomy): Eukaryota > Metazoa > Chordata > Chondrichthyes > Lamniformes > Lamnidae > Isurus > Isurus oxyrinchus. Next base: position 8,761 of record JANJGN010005284.1, read on the forward strand.
AGTGAGAGTCAGTGTGTGTGTGTGTGGGACCCGTACCCCAGTGAGAGTCAGTGTGTGTGCGTGTGTGGGACCCGTACCCCAGTGAGAGTCAGTGTGTGTGCGTGTGTGTGTGCGCGTGTGTGTGTGTGTGTGTGTGTGTATGTGTGTGTGTGTGTGTGTGACCCGTACCCCAGTGAGAGTCAGTGTGTGTGTGTGTGTGTGTGTGTGTGTGTGACCCGTACCCCAGTGAGAGTCAGTCTGTGTGTGTGTGGGACCCGTACCCCAGTGAGAGTCAGCGTGTGTGTGGGACACGTACCCCAGTGAGAGTCAGCGTGTGTGTGGGACCCGTACCCCAATGAGAGTCAGTGTGTGTGTGTGACCCGTACCCCAGTGAGAGTCAGTGTGTGTGTGGGTGACCCGTACCCCAGTGAGAGTCAGTGTGTGTGTGTGTGTGTGTGACCCGTACCCCAGTGAGAGTCAGTGTGTGTGTGTGACCCGTACCCCAGTGAGAGTCAGTGTGTGTGTGTGTGGGACCCGTACCCCAGTGAGAGTCAGTGTGTGTGTGTGTGTGTGTGTGACCCGTACCCCAGTGAGAGTCAGTGTGTGTGTGTGTGTGACCCGTACCCCAGTGAGAGTCAGTGTGTGTGTAGGACCCGTACCCCAGTGAGAGTCACTGTGTGTGTGTGACCCGTACCCCAGTGAGAGTCAGTGTGTGTGTGTGTGGGACCCATACCCCAGTGAGAGTCAGTGTGTGTGTGTAGGACCCGTACCCCAGTGAGAGTCAGTGTGTGTGTGGGGCCCGTACCCCAGTGAGAGTCAGTGTGTGTGTGGGACCCGTACCCCAGTGAGAGTCAGTGTGTGTGAGTGTGGGACCCGTACCCCAGTGAGAGTCAGTGTGTGTGTGTGTGGGACCCGAACCCCAGTGAGAGTCAGTGTGTGTGTGGGACCCGTACCCCAGTGAGAGTCAGTGTGTGTGTGTGTGTGACCCGTACCCCAGTGAGAGTCAGTGTGTGTGTGTGTGGGACCCGTACCCCAGTGAGAGTCAGTGTGTGTGTGTGTGTGTGTGTGTGTGTGTGTGTGTGGGACCCGTACCCCAGTGAGAGTCAGTGTGTGTGTGTGTGTGGGACCCGTACGCCAGTGAGAGTCAGTGTGTGTGTGTGTGTGTGTGTGTGTGACCCGTACCCCAGTGAGAGTCAGTGTGTGTGTGGGACTCGTACCCCAGTGAGAGTCAGTGTGTGTGTGTGTGGGACCCGTACCCCAGTGAGAGTCAGTGTGAGTGTGTGTGTGTGTGTGTGTGTGATCCGTACCTCAGTGAGAGTCAGTGTGTGTGTGTGACCCGTACCCCAGTAAGAGTCAGTGTGTGTGTGTGTGTGTGTGTGTGTGTGTGTGTGTGTGTGTGTGTGTGTGTGTGTGTGTGTGTGTGTGTGTGTGTGTGTGTGACCGACCCGTACCCCAGTGAGAGTCAGTGTGTGTGTGTGACCCGTACCCCAGTGAGAGTCAGTGTGTGTGTGTGTGTGGGACCCGTACCCCAGTGAGAGTCAGTGTGTGTGTGGGGCCCGTACCCCAGTGAGAGTCAGTGTATGTGTGGGACCCGTACCCCAGTGAGAGTAAGTGTGTGTGTGTGTGTGTGTGTGGGACCCGTACCCCAGTGAGAGTCAGTGTGTGTGTGGGACCCGTACCCCAGTGAGAGTCAGTGTGTGTGTGGGACCCGTACCCCAGTGAGAGTCAGTGTGTGTGTGTGTGTGGGACCCGTACCCCAGTGAGAGTCAGTGTGTGTGCGTGTGTGGGACCCGTACCCCAGTGAGAGTCAGTGTGTGTGCGTGTGTGTGTGCGTGTGTGTGACCCGTTCCCCAGTGAGAGTCAGTGTGTGTGTGTGTGTGTGTGTGTGTGACCCGTACCCCAGTGAGAGTCAGTCTGTGTGTGTGTGGGACCCGTACCCCAGTGAGAGTCAGCGTGTGTCTGGGACACGTACCCCAGTGAGAGTCAGCGTGTGTGTGGGACCCGTACCCCAATGGGAGTCAGTGTGTGTGTGTGACCCGTACCCCAGTTAGAGTCAGTGTGTGTGTGTGTGTGTGTGTGTGTGTGTGTGTGTGTATGTGACCCGTACCACAGTGAGAGTCAGTGTGTGTGTGTGTGTGGGACACGTACCCCAGTGAGAGTCAGTGTGTGTGTGTGTGGGACCCCTACCCCAGTGAGAGTCAGTGTGTGTGTGTGTGTGGGACCCGTACCACAGTGAGAGTCAGTGTGTGTGTGTGTGTGGGACCCGTACCCCAGTGAGAGTCAGTGTGTGTGTGGGACCCCTACCCCAGTGATAGTCAGTGTGTGTGTGTGTGGGACCCGTACCCCAGTGAGAGTCAGTGTGTGTGTGTGTGGGACCCGTACCCCAGTGAGAGTCAGTGTGTGTGTGTGTGGGACCCGTACCCCAGTGAGAGTCAGTGTGTGTGTGTGTGGGACCCGTACCCCAGTGAGAGTCAGTGTGTGTGTGTGTGGGACCCGTACCCCAGTGAGAGTCAGTGAGTGTGTGTGTGGGACCCGTACCTCAGTGAGAGTCAGTGTGTGTGTATGTGGGACCCGTATCCCAGTGAGAGTCAGTGTGTGTGTGGGACCCGTACCCCAGTGAGAGTCAGTGTGTGTGTGTGTGTGGGACCCGTACCCCAGTGAGAGTCAGTGTGTGTGTGTGTGTGTGTGTGTGTGTGTGTGTGTGTGTGTGGGACCCGTACCCCAGTGAGAGTCAGTGTGTGTGTGTGGGACCCATACCCCAGTGAGAGTCAGTGTGTGTGTGTGAGACCCGTACCCCAGTGAGAGTCAGTGTGTGTGTGTGTGTGTGTGGGACCCGTACCCCAGTGAGAGTCAGTGTGTGTGTGTGTGACCCGTACCCCAGTGAGAGTCAGTGTGTGTGTGTGGGACCCGTACCCCAGTGAGAGTCAGTGTGTGTGTGTGTGACCCGTACCCCAGTGAGAGTCAGTGTGTGTGTGTGTGTGTGTAGGACCCGTACCCCAGTGAGAGTCAGTGTGTGTGTGTGTGTGTGTGTGTGTGTGTGTGGGACCAGTACCCCAGTGAGAGTCAGTGTGTGTGTGTGTAGGACCCGTACCCCAGTGAGAGTCAGTGTGTGTGTGTGTGTGTGTGTGTGTGGGACCCGTACCCCAGTGAGAGTCAGTGTGTGTGTGTGTGGGACCCGGAACCCCAGTGAGAGTCAGTGTGTGTGTGTGTGGGACCCGTACCCCAGTGAGAGTCAGTGTGTGTGTGGGACCCGTACCCCAGTGAGAGTCAGTGTGTGTGTGTGGGACCCGTTGCCCAGTGAGAGTCAGTGTGTGTGTGTGTGTGTGTGTGTGTGTGAGTGCGTGTGTGAGTGCGTGTGCGTGTGCGTGTGCGTGTGCGTGTGTGTGTGTGTGTGTGGGGGACCCGTACCCCAGTGAGAGTCAGTGTGTGTGTGTGACCCGTACCCCAGTTAGAGTCTGTGTGTGTGTGTGTGTGTGTGTGTGTGTGTGTGTGGGACCCGTACCCCAGTGAGAGTCAGTGTGTGTGTGTGTGGGACCCGTACCCCAGTGAGAGTCAGTGTGTGTGTGTGTGTGGGACCCGTACCCCAGTGAGAGTCAGTGTGTGTGTGTGTGTGGGACCCGTACCCCAGTGAGAGTCAGTGTGTGTGTGGGACCCGTACCCCAGTGAGAGTCAGTGTGTGTGTGTGTGTGGGACCCGTACCCCAGTGAGAGTCAGTGTGTGTGCGTGTGTGGGACCCGTACCCCAGTGAGAGTCAGTGTGTGTGCGTGTGTGTGTGCGTGTGTGTGACCCGTACCCCAGTGAGAGTCAGTGTGTGTGTGTGTGTGTGTGTGTGTGTGTGTGTGTGTGTGTGTGTGTGTGACCCGTACCCCAGTGAGAGTCAGTCTGTGTGTGTGTGGGACCCGTACCCCAGTGAGAGTCAGCGTGTGTGTGGGACACGTACCCCAGTGAGAGTCAGCGTGTGTGTGGGACCCGTACCCCAATGAGAGTCAGTGTGTGTGTGTGACCCGTACCCCAGTTAGAGTCAATGTGTGTGTGTGTGTGTGTGTGTGTGTGTGTGTGTGTGTGTGTGTGTGTGTGTGACCCGTACCCCAGTGAGAGTCAGTGTGTGTGTGTGTGTGGGACCCGTACCCCAGTGAGAGTCAGTGTGTGTGTGTGTGTGTGGGACCCGTACCCCAGTGAGAGTCAGTGTGTGTGTGTGGGACCCGTACCCCAGTGAGATTCAGTGTGTGTGTGTGTGTGGGACCCGTACCCCAGTGAGAGTCAGTGTGTGTGCGTGTGTGGGACCCGTACCCCAGTGAGAGTCAGTGTGTGTGCGTGTGTGTGTGTGTGTGTGTGTGTGTGTGTGTGTGTGTGTGACCCGTACCCCAGTGAGAGTCAGTGTGTGTGTGTGTGTGTGTGTGTGTGTGTGTGTGTGTGTGTGTGTGTGTGTGTGTGTGTGTGAGACCCGTACCCCAGTGAGAGTCAGTCTGTGTGTGTGTGGGACCCGTACCCTAGTGAGAGTCAGCGTGTGTGTGGGACACGTACCCCAGTGAGAGTCAGCGTGTGTGTGGGACCCGTACCCCAATGAGAGTCAGTGTGTGTGTGTGACCCGTACCCCAGTTAGAGTCAGTGTGTGTGTGTGTGTGTGTGTGTGTGTGTGTGTGTGTGTGTGTGTGTGTGTGTGTGTGTGTGTGTGACCCGTACCCCAGTGAGAGTCAGTGTGTGTGTGTGTGTGTGGGACACGTACCCCAGTGAGAGTCAGTGTGTGTGTGTGTGGGACCCCTACCCCAGTGAGAGTCAGTGTGTGTGTGTGTGTGGGACCCGTACCCCAGTGAGAGTCAGTGTGTGTGTGTGTGTGTGTGGGACCCGTACCCCAGTGAGAGTCAGTGTGTGTGTGGGACCCCTACCCCAGTGACAGTCAGTGTGTGTGTGTGTGGGACCCGTACCCCAGTGAGAGTCAGTGTGTGTGTGTGTGGGACCCGTACCCCAGTGAGAGTCAGTGTGTGTGTGTGTGGGACCCGTACCCCAGTGAGAGTCAGTGTGTGTGTGTGTGGGACCCGTACCCCAGTGAGAGTCAGTGAGTGTGTGTGTGGGACCCGTACCTCAGTGAGAGTCAGTGTGTGTGTATGTGGGACCCGTACCCCAGTGAGAGTCAGTGTGTGTGTGTGTGGGACCCGTACCCCAGTGAGAGTCAGTGTGTGTGTGTGTGTGTGGGACCCGTACCCCAGTGAGAGTCAGTGTGTGTGTGTGTGTGGGACCCGTACCCCAGTGAGAGTCAGTGTGTGTGTGGGACCCGTACCCCAGTGAGAGTCAGTGTGTGTGTGTGTGTGGGACCCGTACCCCAGTGAGAGTCAGTGTGTGTGCGTGTGTGGGACCCGTACCCCAGTGAGAGTCAGTGTGTGTGCGTGTGTGTGTGCGTGTGTGTGACCCGTACCCCAGTGAGAGTCAGTGTGTGTGTGTGTGTGTGTGTGTGTGTGTGTGTGTGACCCGTACCCCAGTGAGAGTCAGTCTGTGTGTGTGTGGGACCCGTACCCCAGTGAGAGTCAGCGTGTGTGTGGGACACGTACCCCAGTGAGAGTCAGCGTGTGTGTGGGACCCGTACCCCAATGAGAGTCAGTGTGTGTGTGTGACCCGTACCCCAGTTAGAGTCAATGTGTGTGTGTGTGTGTGTGTGTGTGTGTGTGTGTGACCCGTACCCCAGTGAGAGTCAGTGTGTGTGTGTGTGTGGGACCCGTACCCCAGTGAGAGTCAGTGTGTGTGTGTGTGTGTGGGACCCGTACCCCAGTGAGAGTCAGTGTGTGTGTGTGGGACCCGTACCCCAGTGAGATTCAGTGTGTGTGTGTGTGTGGGACCCGTACCCCAGTGAGAGTCAGCGTGTGTGCGTGTGTGGGACCCGTACCCCAGTGAGAGTCAGTGTGTGTGCGTGTGTGGGACCCGTACCCCAGTGAGAGTCAGTGTGTGTGTGTGTGTGTGTGTGTGTGTGTGTGTGTGTGTGTGTGTGTGTGTGTGTGTGTGTGTGTGTGACCCGTACCCCAGTGAGAGTCAGTCTGTGTGTGTGTGGGACCCGTACCCCAGTGAGAGTCAGCGTGTGTGTGGGACACGTACGCCAGTGAGAGTCAGCGTGTGTGTGGGACCCGTACCCCAATGAGAGTCAGTGTGTGTGTGTGACCCGTACCCCAGTTAGAGTCAGTGTGTGTGTGTGTGTGTGTGTGTGTGTGTGTGTGTGTGTGTGTGGGACACGTACCCCAGTGAGAGTCAGTGTGTGTGTGTGTGTGGGACCCCTACCCCAGTGAGAGTCAGTGTGTGTGTGTGTGTGGGACCCGTACCCCAGTGAGAGTCAGTGTGTGTGTGTGTGTGTGTGGGACCCGTACCCCAGTGAGAGTCAGTGTGTGTGTGGGACCCCTACCCCAGTGACAGTCAGTGTGTGTGTGTGTGGGACCCGTACCCCAGTGAGAGTCAGTGTGTGTGTGTGTGGGACCCGTACCCCAGTGAGAGTCAGTGTGTGTGTGTGTGGGACCCGTACCCCAGTGAGAGTCAGTGTGTGTGTGTGTGGGACCCGTACCCCAGTGAGAGTCAGTGAGTGTGTGTGTGGGACCCGTACCCCAGTGAGAGTCAGTGAGTGTGTGTGTGGGACCCGTACCTCAGTGAGAGTCAGTGTGTGTGTATGTGGGACCCGTATCCCAGTGAGAGTCAGTGTGTGTGTGGGACCCGTACCCCAGTGAGAGTCAGTGTGTGTGTGTGTGGGACCCGTACCCCAGTGAGAGTCAGTGTGTGTGTGTGTGTGTGTGTGTGTGTGTGTGTGTGTGTGTGTGTGTGTGTGTGTGTGTGTGTGTGTGTGTGTGGGACCCGTACCCCAGTGAGAGTCAGTGTGTGTGTGTGGGACCCGTACCCCAGTGAGAGTCAGTGTGTGTGTGTGAGACCCGTACCCCAGTGAGAGTCAGTGTGTGTGTGTGTGTGTGTGTGGGACCCGTACCCCAGTGAGAGTCAGTGTGTGTGTGTGTGTGTGTGTGTGTGGGACCCGTACCCCAGTGAGAGTCAGTGTATGTGTGTGTAGGACCCGTACCCCAGTGAGAGTCAGTGTGTGTGTGTGTGGGACCCGTACCCCAGTGAGAGTCAGTGTGTGTGTGTGTGACCCGTACCCCAGTGAGAGTCAGTTTGTGTGTGTGGGACCCGTACCCCAGTGAGAGTCAGTGTGTGTGTGTGTGACCCGTACCCCAGTGAGAGTCAGTGTGTGTGTGTGTGTGTGTGTGTGTGTGTAGGACCCGTACCCCAGTGAGAGTCAGTGTGTGTGTGTGTGTGTGTGTGTGTGTGTGTGTGTGTGTGCGACCAGTACCCCAGTGAGAGTCAGTGTGTGTGTGTGTGTGTGTGTGTGTGTGTGTGTGTGGGACCAGTACCCCAGTGACAGTCAGTGTGTGTGTGTGTGTGTGTAGGACCCGTACCCCAGTGAGAGTCAGTGTGTGTGTGTGTGTGGGACCCATACCCCAGTGAGAGTCAGTGTGTGTGTGTGTGGGACCCGTACCCCAGTGAGAGTCAGTGTGTGTGTGTGTGTGGGACCCGTACCCCAGTGAGAGTCAGTGTGTGTGTGTGTGTGGGACCCGTACCCCAGTGAGAGTCAGTGTGTGTGTGGGACCCGTACCCCAGTGAGAGTCAGTGTGTGTGTGTGGGACCCGTAGCCCAGTGAGAGTCAGTGTGTGTGTGTGTGGGACCCGTACCCCAGTGAGAGTCAGTGTGTGTGTGAGTGTGGGACCCGTACCCCAGTGAGAGTCAGTGTATGTGTGTGTGGGACCCGTATCCCAGTGAGAGTCAGTGTGTGTGGGACCTGTACCCCAGTGAGAGTCAGTGTGTGTGTGTGTGGGACCCGTACCCCAGTGCGAGTCAGTGTGTGTGGGACACGTACCCCAGTGAGAGTCAGTGTGTGTGTGTGTGTGTGGGACCCGTACCCCAGTGAGAGTCAGTGTGTGTGTGTGTGTGTGGGACCCGTACCCCAGTGAGAGTCAGTGTGTGTGTGTTTGGGACCCGTACCCCAGTGAGAGTCAGTGTGTGTGTGTGGGACCCATACCCCAGTGAGAGTCAGTGTGTGTGTGTGTGGGACCCGTACCCCAGTGATAGTCAGTGTGTGTGTGTGTGTGTGTGTGACCCGTACCCCAGTGAGAGTCAGTGTGTGTGTGTGTGTGTGTGTGTGTGTGTGTGTGTGTGGGACCCGTACCCCAGTGAGAGTCAGTGTGTGTGTGTGTGGGACCCGTACCCCAGTGAGAGTCAGTGTGTGTGTGTGTGTGGGACCCGTACACCAGTGAGAGTCAGTGTGTGTGTGTGTGGGACCCGTACCCCAGTGAGAGTCAGTGTGTGTGTGTGTGGGACCCGTACCCCAGTGAGAGTCAGTGTGTGTGTGTGTGTGGGACCCGTACCCCAGTGAGAGTCAGTGTGTGTGTGTGTGGGACCCGTACCCCAGTGAGAGTCAGTGTGTGTGTGTGTGTGTGTGACCCGTACCCCAGTGAGAGTCAGTGTGTGTGTGTGTGGGACCCGTACCCCAGTGAGAGTCAGTGTGTGTGTGTGTGTGTGTGTGACCCGTACCCCAGTGAGAGTCAGTGTGTGTGTGTGTGTGTGTGTGTGTGTGTGTGTGGGACCCGTACCCCAGTGAGAGTCAGTGTGTGTGTGTGTGGGACCCGTACCCCAGTGAGAGTCAGTGTGTGTGTGTGTGTGGGACCCGTACCCCAGTGAGAGTCAGTGTGTGTGTGTGTGGGACCCGTACCCCAGTGAGAGTCAATGTGTGTGTGTGGGACCCGTACCCCAGTGAGAGTCAGTGTGTGTGTGGGACCCGTACCCCAGTGAGAGTCAGTGTGTGTGTGTGGGACCCGTACCCCAGTGAGAGTCAGTGTGTGTGTGTGTGTGTGTGTGTGTGTGTGTGTGACACGTACCCCAGTGAGAGTCAGTGTGTGTGTGTGTGTGTGTGTGGGACCCGTACCCCAGTGAGAGTCAGTGTGTGTGTGTGTGACCCGTACCCCAGTGAGAGTCAGTGTGTGTGTGTGGGACCCGTACCCCAGTGAGAGTCAGTGTGTGTGTGTGGGACCCGTACCCCAGTGAGAGTCAGTGTGTGTGTGTGTGTGTGTGTGTGTGTGGGACCCGTACCCCAGTGAGAATCAGTGTGTGTGTGTGTGGGACCCGTACCCCAGTGAGAGTCAGTGTGTGTCTGTGTGTGGGACCCGTACCCCAGTGAGAGTCAGTGTGTGTGTGGGACCCGTACCCCAGTGAGAGTCAGTGTGTGTGTGTGGTGTGTGTGTGTGTGTGTGTGTGTGTGTGTGTGTGTGTGTGTGTGTGTGTGTGTGTGTGTGCGTGGGGGACCCGTACCCCAGTGAGAGTCAGTGTGTGTGTGTGTGGGACCCGTACCCCAGTGAGAGTCAGTGTGTGTGTGTGTGGGACCCGTACCCCAGTGAGAGTCAGTGTGTGTGTGTGTGTGGGACCCGTACCCCAGTGAGAGTCAGTGTGTGTGTGTGTGGGACCCGTACCCCAGTGAGAGTCAGTGTGTGTGTGTGTGGGACCCGTACCCCAGTGAGAGTCAGTGTGTGTGTGTGTGGGCCCCGTACCCCAGTGAGAGTCAGTGTGTGTGTGTATGTGGGACCCGTACCCCAGTGAGAGTCAGTGTGTGTGTGTGTGGGACCCGTACCCCAGTGAGAGTCAGTGTGTGTGTGTGTGTGTGGGACCCCTACCCCAGTGAGAGTCAGTGAGTGTGTGTGTGTGTGTGTGTGTGTGTGTGTGTGTGTGTGTGTGTGTGTGTGTGTGTGTGTGTGTGTGTGTGACCCGTACCCCAGTGAGAGTCAGTGTGTGTGTGTGGGACCCGTACCCCAGTGAGAGTCAGTGTATGTGTATGGGACCCGTACCCCAGTGAGAGTCAGTGTGTGTGTGTGACCCGTACCCCAGTGAGAGTCAGTGTGTGTGTGGGACCCGTACCCCAGTGAGAGTCAGTGTGTGTGTGGGACCCGTACCCCAGTGAGAGTCAGTGTGTGTGTGTGTGGGACCCGTACCCCAGTGAGAGTCAGTGTGTGTGTGTGTGGGACCTGTACCCCAGTGAGAGTCAGTGTGTGTGTGTGTGTGTGTGTGTGTGTGTGTGTGTGTGTGTGGGACCCGTACCCCAGTGAGAGTCAGTGTGTGTGTTGGGACCCGTACCCCAGTGAGAGTCAGTGTGTGTGTGGGACCCGTACCCCAGTGAGAGTCAGTGTGTGTGTGGGACCCGTACCCCAGTGAGAGTCAGTGTGTGTGTGTGTGGGACCTGTACCCCAGTGAGAGTCAGTGTGTGTGTGTGTGTGGGACCCGTACCCCAGTGAGAGTCAGTGTGTGTGTGTGTGGGACCCGTACCCCAGTGAGAGTCAGTGTGTGTGTGTGGGACCCGTACCCCAGTGAGAGTCAGTGTGTGTGTGTGTGGGACCCGTACCCCAGTGAGAGTCAGTGTGTGTGTGTGTGGGGCCCGTACCCCAGTGAGATTCAGTGTGTGTGTGTGTGTGTGTGTGTGTGTGACCCGTACCCCAGTGAGATTCAGTGTGTGTGTGTGTGTGTGTGTGTGTGTGTGTGTGTGTGTGGGACCCGTACCCCAGTGAGAGTCAGTGTGTGTCTGTGTGTGTGTGTGTGTGTGGGACCCGTACCCCAGTGAGAGTCAGTGTGTGTGTGTGGGACCCGTACCCCAGTGAGAGTCAGTGTGTGTGTGTGGGACCCGTACCCCAGTGAGTCAGTGTGTGTGTGTGGGACCCGTACCCCAGTGAGATTCAGTGTGTGTGTGTGTGTGTGTGTGTGTGTGTGACCCGTACCCCAGTGAGATTCAGTGTGTGTGTGTGTGTGTGTGTGTGTGTGTGTGTGTGTGTGTGTGTGTGTGTGTGTGGGACCCGTACCCCAGTGAGAGTCAGTGTGTGTCTGTGTGTGTGTGTGTGTGTGGGACCCGTACCCCAGTGAGAGTCAGTGTGTGTGTGTGTGTGTGTGGGACCCGTACCCCAGTGAGAGTCAGTGTGTGTGTGTGGGACCCGTACCCCAGTGAGTCAGTGTGTGTGTGTGGGACCCGTACCCCAGTGAGAGTCAGTGTGTGTGTGGGACCCGTACCCCAGTGAGAGTCAGTGTGTGTGTGGGACCCGTACCCCAGTGAGAGTCAGCGTGTGTGTGGGACCCATACCCCAGTGAGAGTCAGTGTGTGTGTGTGTGGGACCCGTACCCCAGTGAGAGTCAGTGTGTGTGTGTGTGTGGGACCCGTACCCCAGTGAGAGTCAGTGTGTGTGTGTGTGTGTGTGGGACCCGTACCCCAGTGAGAGTCAGTGTGTGTGTGTGTGTGTGGGACCCGTACCCCAGTGAGAGTCAGTGTGTGTGTGTGTGTGGGACCCGTACCCCAGTGAGAGTCAGTGTGTGTGTGTGTGTGGGACCCGTAGCCCAGTGAGAGTCAGTGTGTGTGAGTGTGTGGGACCCGTACCCCAGTGAGAGTCAGTGTGTGTGTGTGTGTGGGACCCGTACCCCAGTGAGAGTCAGTGTGTGTGTGTGTGTGGGACCCGTACCCCAGTGAGAGTCAGTGTGTGTGTGTGTGTGGGACCCGTACCCCAGTGAGAGACAGTGTGTGTGTGTGTGTGTGTGTGTGTGTGTGTGTGTGTGGGACCCGTACCCCAGTGAGAGTCAGTGTGTGTGTGTGTGACCCGTACCCCAGTGAGAGTCAGTGTGTGTGTGTGTGTGTGGGACCCGTACCCCAGTGAGAGTCAGTGTGTGTGTGTGTGGGACCCGTACCCCAGTGAGAGTCAGTGTGTGTGTGTGTGTGTGTGTGTGTGGGACCCGTACCCCAGTGAGAGTCAGTGTGTGTGTGTGTGGGACCCGTACCCCAGTGAGAGTCAGTGTGTGTGTGTGTGTGTGGGACCCGTACCCCAGTGAGAGTCAGTGTGTGTGGTTGTGTGTGTGTGTGTGGTGTGTGTGTGGGACCCGTACCCCAGTGAGAGTCAGTGTGTGTGTGTGTGTGGGACCCGTACCCCAGTGAGAGTCAGTGTGTGTGTGTGTGGGACCCGTACCCCAGTGAGAGTCAGTGTGTGTGTGTGTGTGTGTGTGTGTGTGTGTGTGTGTGTGTGTGTGTGTGTGTGTGTGTGGGACCCCCGCCGGATACTCACCGTCTTCGCGATGCTCTGAGCTGCTCTGATCTTGCGCAGTTTGAGATATCCGGGGTTTTTCGTGAGTGCTTCACCGAGGTGCAGGGGGGGTGAGTTCAGGAAACCAAAACCAAAACTCTAAAATCCGAGGTTATGGGGATGCCGCACCCACAAACGCTTGGGGTCCGGGCCACAGCTACCCCCCCACCCAACCCCCGCACAACCCTGCGGGCGCGCATCACGCTGTGCGCACGCCAGCTGCCGAACCGAGCCGCGCCGTGCCGCCATCACAGTCGAATAGCCAGCTCATTTCACCACCCTCCCGCCACCTCGATGCGGCTCTGACCAACTCCCCTGCCCCCCCCCCCACCCCGACAACAGTAGAGGGGTCCAGTCACTGCCCGCCCCCCCCTACCCCCCACCACCGTCAGAAGGATATCATGGACGCGGCTGCAGCCTCTCCCTCAGCCTGGACAATCTTCTGTCGCTGTTCCTGCTTGGCCTTCTCGACCAGGAACTGAGCACGCTGGGCCTCTGCTGGGCTGGGGAGGAGAGGGCAGGGAGGGAGACACAGAGAGAGAGAGAGAGAGAGAAAAAGAAAACAGTGTTACCGGCCAAAAGGGAGACAGAGACAGAGAGAGAGAGACAGAGAGAGAGAGAGAGAGATAGAGAGAGAACCAGAGAGTTGCCGTGTGAAAGGGACTTACAGAGCGAGCGAGAGCGGGGGGGGCGCGGAAAGGGCGAGAGCGGGGGGGGCGCGGGACGGGGCGAGAGCGGGGGGGCGCGGGGCGGGGCGAGAGCGGGGGGCGCGCGGGACGGGGCGAGAGCGGGGGGGCGCGCGGGACGGGGCGAGAGCGGGGGGCGCGCGGGACGGGGCGAGAGCGGGGGGGCGCGCGGGACGGGGCGAGAGCGGGGGGCGCGCGGACGGGGGCGAGAGCGGGGTCGCGCGGGACGGGGCGAGAGCGGGGGGCGCGCGGGACGGGGCGAGAGCGGGGGGCGCGCGGGACGGGCGAGAGCGGGGGGGCGCGCGGGACGGGGCGAGAGCGGGGGGCGCGCGGGACGGGGGCGAGAGCGGGGGGCGCGCGGGACGGGGCGAGAGCGGGGGGCGCGCGGGGACGGGGCGAGAGCGGGGGGCGCGCGGTGACGGGGGCGAGAGCGGGGGGCGCGCGGGACGGGGCGAGAGCGGGGGGCGCGCGGGACGGGGGCGAGAGCGGGGGGCTGCGCGGGGACGGGGCGAGAGCGGGGGGCGCGCGGGACGGGGCGAGAGCGGGGGCGCGCGGGGACGGGGCGAGAGCGGGGGGCGCGCGGGACGGGGCGGATGAGCGGGGGGCGCGCGGGACGGGGCGAGAGCGGGGGGGCGCGCGGGACAGGGCGAGAGGCGGGGGCGCGCGGGACAGGGCGAGAGCGGGGGGGCGCGCGGACAGGGCGAGAGCGGGGGCGCGCGGGACAGGGCGAGAGCGGGGGGCGCGCGGGACAGGGCGAGAGCGGGGGGCGCGCGGGACAGGGCGAGAGCGGGGGGCGCGCGGACAGGGCGAGAGCGGGGGGCGCGCGGGACAGGGCGAGGAGCGGGGGGCGCGCGGGACAGGGCGAGAGCGGGGGGGCGCGCGGGACAGGGCGAGAGCGGGGGGCGCGCGGGACAGGGCGAGAGCGGGGGGGCGCGCGGGACAGGGCGAGAGCGGGGGGCGCGCGGGACAGGGCGAGAGCGGGGGCGCGCGGGACAGGGCGAGAGCGGGGGGCGCGCGGGACAGGGCGAGAGCGGGGGGCGCGCGGGACAGGGCGAGAGCGGGGGGGCGCGCGGGACAGGGGCGAGAGCGGGGGCGCGCGGGACAGGGCGAGAGCGGGGGCGCGCGGGACAGGCGAGAGCGGGGGGGCGCGCGGGACAGGGCGAGAGCGGGGGGCGCGCGGGACAGGGCGAGAGCGGGGGGCGCGCGGGACAGGGCGAGAGCGGGGGTGCGCGCGGGACAGGGCGAGAGCGGGGGGGCGCGCGGGACAGGGCGAGAGCGGGGGGCGCGCGGGACAGGGCGAGAGCGGGGGGCGCGCGGGACAGGGCGAGAGCGGGGGGGCGCGCGGGACAGGGCGAGAGCGGGGGGCGCGCGGGACAGGGCGAGAGCGGGGGGGCGCGCGGGACAGGGCGAGAGCGGGGGGCGCGCGGGACAGGGCGAGAGCGGGGGGCGCGCGGGACAGGGCGAGAGCGGGGGGGCGCGCGGGACAGGGCGAGAGCGGGGGGCGCGCGGGACAGGGCGAGAGCGGGGGGCGCCGGGACAGGGGCGAGAGCGGGGGGCGCGCGGGACAGGGCGAGAGCGGGGGGCGCGCGGGACAGGGCGAGAGCGGGGGGCGCGCGGGACAGGGCGAGAGCGGGGGGCGCGCGGGACAGGGCGAGAGCGGGGGGCGCGCGGGACAGGGCGAGAGCGGGGGGCGCGCGGGACAGGGCGAGAGCGGGGGGGCGCGCGGGACAGGGCGAGCGGGGGGCGCGCGGGACAGGGCGAGAGCGGGGGCGCGCGGGACAGGGCGAGAGCGGGGGGGCGCGCGGGACAGGGCGGAGAGCGGGGGGCGCGCGGGACAGGGCGAGAGCGGGGGGGCGCGCGGGGGACAGGGCGAGAGCGGGGGGCGCGCGGGAGCAGGGCGAGAGCGGGGGGCGCGCGGGACAGGGCGAGAGAGGGAGAGCGGGGGAGCGCGGGACAGGGCGAGAGAGGGAGAGCGGGGGCGCGCGGGACAGAGCGAGAGAGGGAGAGCGGGGGCGCGCGGGACAGAGCGAGAGAGGGAGAGCGGGGGGCGCGCGGGACAGAGCGAGAGAGGGAGAGCGGGGGCGCGCGGGACAGAGCGAGAGATGGAGAGCGGGGGCGCGCGGGACAGAGCGAGAGAGGGAGAGCGGGGGGCGCGCGGGACAGAGCGAGAGAGGGAGAGCGGGGGCGCGCGGGACAGAGCGAGAGAGGGAGAGCGGGGGCGCGCGGGACAGAGCGAGAGGGGGAGGGCGGGGGCGCGCGGGACGGGGCGAGAGAGGGAGAGCGGGGGCGCGCGGGACGGGCCGAGAGAGGGAGAGCGGGGGCGCGCGGGACGGGGCGAGAGAGGGAGAGCGGGGGCGCGCGGGACGGGGCGAGAGAGGGAGAGCGGGGGCGCGCGGGACGGGGCGAGAGAGGGAGCGCGCGGGACAGGGCGAGAGAGGGAGGGCGGGGGCGCGCGGGACAGAGGGAGAGCGGGGGCACGCGGGACAGGTCGAGAGAGGGAGAGCGGCGGGGCGCGCGGGACAGAGCGAGAGAGGGAGAGCGGGGGCGCGCGGGACAGAGCGAGGAGAGGGAGAGCGGGGGCGCGCGGGGACAGAGCGAGAGAGGGAGAGCGGGGGGCGCGCGGGACAGAGCGAGAGAGGGAGAGCGGGGGGCGCGCGGGACAGAGCGAGAGTGGGAGAGCAGGATAGAGAGAGAGAGAGAGAGCGGGCGCACGTACACACACTGTCGCTCGCAGACGCTCACGGTGAGCGAACCAGCCGTCAGTGACAGACACAAACAGCGTTCCAGACGCTCGCTGGCCGGGACGGAGGCCACGCGGCCCGTCCAGTCCGTCCTGGCCCGAGCGGCGGCTACTCACCCACTTGTTTGGACTCCACGGCGGCCGTGTACTCCTTGCTGAAGCTGAGCTCGGTGATGGCCACATCGTCCAGGATGATGTTGAAATCCTTGGCGCGCTCTGTCAGATCCCGGCGGATCAGCAGCGACACCTGGAGGGGGGGGGGGGGGGGG
>JANJGN010005285.1:7500-12500 GCA_026770705.1 Isurus oxyrinchus
GTCAGCCGGCCGGTAGTACGGGTGCAGTCAGCAGCCGGCATCCCGAGCAGCTGAAAAGTCCTAAGCGCGGAATGGGGAAATCATTAACCTGTCAGCAAGCCGGAAGGGGAAAGGGTGAAACGGCTTAAAATATCGAGGCGGCAAGGAAAAAATGGCAACCGGGGGCGGGGCGGATTCACAGTCACCACGTGAGAGGGTCGGTGCCTGGAGGCCGGGCAGGCGGTTGGCCGAAGGCCCGATACTCCGGGTGCTGTCAGCATTTCGCTTGCCGAGCTGCTCAAAAGTCGAGGTGCAGAACGGCGAAATCATTAACCGGCAAGCGGATGCATGGCAGCGGGCAGGGAAGGGTCAAAACGGCCTGAAATACCGGAGCGGCGGGCCAAGATGGCTGCCGGGGGGCGTATTCAGCGGTCGCACGTGACGGGGCGGTGCCTGGAGGCCGAGCCGCGCAAGCGCGATTTAAAGCGAGCAAAGTCCGAGCAGGAGCGATATCGTTGGCCATTCAGCCGGTTCGAGCCTGGTGGCCGAGGCGGGGAGGGTGGAACCGGGGAAAGGCTGGGTGTTCGGTGTCCGCCCGGGTGGTCCGGAGTTTTATTCGGGTTAGGGTTAGCGGTTAGGCTTAGGGCTGGGGTTAGGGTTGGGGCGTTAGGGTTAGGGGAAGTGTCAGGGGTAGGGGTAGGGTTAGAGTTAGGGGCTTGGCTTGGTGTTCGTGTCGGGGAAGGGGACAAGGCTAGTTTATTGTTGGCTCGGGGTTCGGGTCAGGGTTAGCGGTTAGGCTTAGGGCTGGGGTTAGGTTTGCGGCAAATGGTTTACCGGTTAGCAGGCAGGGTAGCCGGCCATTATTCAGGGCTTTCGGCATGGTAGTAAAGGTGCGCTGAGCTGCAGAACACAGCCGCTGGTCCACGGGATATGTACAGCACAGGGGAACCTGTGAACCAGTTAGCAGACAAGGCAGCCGACCGGTAATTATAGCCTCCCGCCGGGTAATAGAGGCGCAGTCAGCTGCAGAACACACCAGCAGGTCCAAGGACTAAGTACAGAATGAGGACACGGGCAGCCGGTCAGCAGGCAGGGCTGCCGGCCGGTAATTACAGCCTCCCGCCCGGTCATAGGGGTGCAGTTAGCTGCAGAACACACCAGCAGGTCCAAGGACTAAGTACAGAATGAGGACACGGGCAGCCGGTCAGCAGGCAGGGATGCCGGCCTGCCATAGGGGTGCAGTTAGCTGCAGAACACACCAGCAGGTCCAAGGACTAAGGACAGAATGGGGACACGGGCAGCCGGTTAGCAGGCTGGGCTGCCGGCCGGTATTTACAGCCTCCCGCCCGGTCATAGGGGTGCAGTTAGCTGCAGAACACACCAGCAGGTCCACGGACTAAGTACCGAATGGGGACACGGGCAGCCGGTTAGCAGGCAAGGCTGCCGGCCGGTAATTATAGCCTCCCGCCCGGTCATAGGTGTGCAGTTAACTGCGGAACACACCAGCAGGTCCAGGGACTCAGTACCAAACGGGGAATCGGTTAAGCGGTTACCTGGCAGGGCAGCCGACCAGTAATCATAGCCTCCCGCCCGGTCGTAGGGGTGCAGTTAGCTGCAGAACACACCAGCAGGTCCAGGGAATGTGTGCAGGACGGGGAAATGCTTAACGGGTTAGCAGGCCGGGCAGCCGGCCGGTAGTTGGAGCCGCCCGCCCGGTCGTACGGGAGCCGTCATCAGCCGGCATCCCGAGCAGCTGAAAAGTCTAAGCGCAGAATGGGGACATGGTGAACCAGTCAGCCAGCGGGCAGGGAAGGGTCGAAACGGCCTAAAATACCGGGCCGGCGGGCCAAGATGGCTGCCGGGGGGCGTATTCAGGGCCCCCACGTGAGGGGCCGGGGCTGGGGGCCGAGCCGGGCAAGCGCGGTTGAGAAACAGCCGAGTCCGAGCAGGGGGAAATCATTAACCGGTGATCGGGTTCGACCCCCCCCGGTGGCCGAGGCGGGGAGGGTCGACCCGGGGAAAGGTTGGGTGTTCGGTGTCCCTCAGGGCGGTCCCGAGCGCGTCCTAAAATAATCCGGGCTCCTGGGCCCTTTTTTGAAAAAGAACCGGTCGGGGAGCGGGTGCAATCCGGAAGGCCTGGCGGGGCTTCGGTGCCTCTTCCTCGGTATGACTACCGGAGGGTCGTCGGCCTGAATGACGGTTGCATTTGCTGGCTGTGGAGGTTGGCGGGCTATCTGCAGAATAGGAGGAGGTGGCAAATCGAGAATGGGTCGACTTCGCCAAGTGCCTTCTCGAGCCTCCAGGTCTGCAGGGACCGACCCAGGCTGCCGCCAAACCGACCGGGAGGCCCCGCCGTCGGCCATTTTTGGTCATTTTCGGCATTTTTCGCCTCTTTCGGCCGGTCAAGAAAAGCGGCGGCCTGACACCCGGGCGTGCACGGGGAAGGCTCCCCCTCGCCGGGAGGACCGGAGTTTGCCCCGGAAACCTCCGGAAGCCGGCCGGGAAGGCGGCTTCGGCCCGATGCACCTCCGGCTGCGTCCGAAGGCCGGGGGAAGTGGCCCCTGGGCCCGTGTGAGGGAAATCCGTGCCAAGACGGAAGTCCAGGAGGTCGGATCCGAAGCTTCTGCCGGGCCCCCGGTGGAGGCATTCCCGCTAGGCGGGGCGAATCGGCCCGGCCACGGGGCGGGTTGCAATTGTTGGAGGGGGGCTGCCGGAGCTAGATAATGATTTCCCCTCGGTTCTCCCGATGGGGAAACGGCGAAAGGAGGTGTCGCGGGCTTTCGAGGCCTCCTCGGCGGCTGGACTACCGACCGACATCTCGGCTGCATTTGCTGGCTGGGGGGGTTGGCGGGGTATCTGCAGAATGGTAGGAGGTGGCAAGTCGAGAATCGGTCGACAGCTCCGAGTGCCGTCTCGAGCCTCCAGGTCCGCAGGGACCGATCCAGGCTGCCGCCTAACCGACCAGGAGGCCCCGCCGTCGGCCATTTTTGTCCATTTTCGGCATTTTTTACCGTCTTTCGGTCGGTCACGGAAAGCGGCGACCGGAAGCCCGGGCGTGCCCGGGGACGGCTCCCACTGGCCCCGGGGACCGGATTTGCCCCGGTCGGAGCCCCGGAAACGCACCCGAAGCCGGCCGGAGAAGGCGGCTAAGGGCAATGCACCTCGGATTGAATTTGCGCACCGGGGAAAGTGGCCTCGGGGCCCGCGAGGTGTGACGGTGTGCCTTCGGTAAGCTTCTGGAGAAATGGGTAACCAATGCACCTCGGACTGAATGTGCAGGACGTGCAACGGGGCCTCCGGGTCCGCGAGATATCGCAGGTTGGCCTCGGTAAGCCTCTGGAGAAATGGCTAACCAATGGGACAGTGGCCCTGAGAAATCATTAACCATTTGGACTTCGTCTCTGGCAGCGAGGCAAGTGTGGTGCAGAAATCATTAACCATTTGGACTTAGTCTCTGGCAGCGAGGCAAGTGTGGCGGAGAAATCATTAACCGTTTGGACTTAGTCTCTGGCAGAGAGGCAAGTGTGGTGCAGAAATCATTAACCATTTGGACTTAGTCTCTGGCAGCGAGGCAAGTGTGGTGCAGAAATCATTAACCATTTGGACTTAGTCTCTGGCAGCGAGGCAAGTGTGGCGGAGAAATCATTAACCGTTTGGACTTAGTCTCTGGCAGAGAGGCAAGTGTGGTGCAGAAATCATTAACCATTTGGACTTCGTCTCTGGCACAGAGGCAAGTGCAGTGGAGAAATCAGTAACCATTTGGACTTAGTCTCTGGCAGCGAGGCAAGTGTGGTGCAGAAATCATTAACCATTTGGACTTCGTCTCTGGCACAGAGGCAAGTGCAGTGGAGAAATCATTAACCATTTGGACTTCGTCTCTGGCAGAGAGGCAAGTGTGGTGCAGAAATCATTAACCATTTGGACTTCGTCTCTGGCACAGAGGCAAGTGCAGTGGAGAAATCAGTAACCATTTGGACTTAGTCGCTGGCAGCGAGGCAAGTGTGGCGGAGAAATCATTAACCGTTTGGACTTCGTCTCTGGCAGAGAGGCAAGTGTGGTGCAGAAATCATTAACCATTTGGACTTCGTCTCTGGCACAGAGGCAAGTGCAGTGGAGAAATCAGTAACCATTTGGACTTAGTCTCTGGCAGCGAGGCAAGTGTGGCGGAGAAATCATTAACCGTTTGGACTTCGTCTCTGGCAGAGAGGCAAGTGTGGCGGAGAAATCATTAACCGTTTGGACTTAGTCTCTGGCAGCGAGGCAAGTGTGGCGGAGAAATCATTAACCATTTGGACTTAGTCTGTGGCAGAGGCAAGTTTGGAAGAGAAATCAGTAACTAATAAATAAAATGCACCCCAGATTGCATTCGCCGGCCGTGGAAAGTGTCTCCTGGGCCCGGGAGAACAAAATCCGTGCTCAGACGGAAGCGTATGGCGTCGAATCCGAGGCTCTTGCCCGGCTCGCAGTGGGGGTATTCCCCCTGAGAGTAGCGAATCGGCCCGACGGCTGGGTCGGTTGCAATTTTTGGCATGGTACTCGTCCAGCTCATTAATGATTTCCCTTCGGTTCTCCCGAAGAGGAAACGGCAAAATGGCGCTTTGCGGGCTTTTGAGGCCTCCTGGACGGTAGGGCTACCGCCCCACCTCTCGGGTGCAATTGTTGGCCGGGGGGATTGGCGGGGTACCCGGAGAATTTCGGGGACACGATTTTCAGAACATTTTAAGGCAACGGTCACACTTTAAAAATGCCTAAAAAAGTGCGACTTTGAGGAAGGTCAACTATTTCAAATAGAACACCTTCCAATGACCTCTCGGAAGTCCAAAATGACGATGTAAGTGCAATTTATGCGGGCTTTCCGAGCTATGTTGTCGGTCTGAAAAATCGTCCGGGGCCCAGGCCGGTGGTAACCCTGGTTTCAATAATTTTGTGGCGACATGAACAGATGTATATATGTATATATATCCTAAACAGAAATATTCTCTTAAGTGTCACCTGGCGGTGTCCTTCATGATGAATAAAAC